>KN050014.1:4286-154138 GCA_000743315.1 Lignosus rhinocerotis TM02 | reverse complement strand
TACTGTAGTTTACTGACTAGTACTTGTAGTCCCTTGTTGTGTGACTTACAGGTACTTGACTATGCAATATAGTCGTTCGCTCACTGACTGAAGATCCCTTGTTGTGTGACTTACAGGGTCGCTCCCAGCCTTCCAGGTTCAGAGTTCATCAAAGAATACGTATGGAAAGTGACAATACTGGGTTTCATGCAGGAATGGAACTGTTAAAAGAAGATTGTTCGTCGTGTGCAATGTTGAAGTCCCATGGCTCAATACCATTCAGACAGAACTTATCCGACCATCTCGGAAACAGACACAGATGTAACAACAGGTAACAATGCTATAAGAGATAATACTATCGTGACCCCAGTGTTCGCTGGAGTGAATGTGGGGGACGCATGCTTCCTCCGATAACGATGCAAGTGAGTACATATGTTGTGGAATATAATGCCTACATGTTGCAACAAGTGGTGTTTTTTGGTTGAGAACTCGTCCCGATCTTGAGCAAACAGGTTGTGTAGGTGGTAGGGCCCACTGCTTCCACCCTCTCGCTACATTGACTTTCCCGGGTGCTCCCTCTCAAACTTCACAAATAGTATCAGGGTATGCTGCTCAGACAAATACTATTTTTCCTGAGGTATACAATAAGTGGAAGTGTTCAGATAGAGAAGTGGTCCCCAAGCGTGACTTTACAGCCACATGCATGAAGGACAATTTGCATTCAGCTATAGCTAGCATTGTGCGGAGTTGTAAAGCGGCAGCTCGGCGCTGTGACGGAAGCCTCGGAGAAATCCACGAACACAGGGGTTGCAGCCCTTGTTACTTCTGCTACTTCTTCATCTTCATATCTCAATTTCCTCTTGAATCTTGGTATACCTCTTACGGCACATGTTCTGAACCATCCAGCCAAACCGTGAGCTTATCGGAGGACGGAGTACAAACATATTCGACTGAGAACAGATGTGGGCGCTTGTACCAGCGAACACTGAGGTCGCGATAGTAGTACATTCGATAGCACCGGTGGGAAGAGACGCCCGACGACAAGTCGATCCGACTCCCAATCGACCAACCCATGCACCGACACCATGGCCAGTTGACATCGTTGAATTTCTTGAGCCTTCCTCGAGCTCTCTTCTTGCCTCGTTGCAGCCGTCCATTCTCAAGTACGGGCCTGACGCCGCCTGGTTGTCTCACCGAGTATGAGAATATTGAGTAGCTGGGCGGCCACCACCGATGGTTGGTGGGCGATCCATTGTGAAACTCATTAATGTCAGCCCGTATCACATATCGTCGTCAGTTGTTCGCTTAGCGCCACAGCATCGCCGATGAAAAAGAAAAACTGCCTGATCGTCCTCCTCCACATCCGCTAACCTCTTTCATCACGATACTGGTACCCAGATAGCCGCTCATCCATGTGTATCCGCCAAGCCCTGGCCTTGGACCCTGGACTCGTGCCTTAGGCTCGAAGTTTCGTCTCATATTTGCTGAGGTTTCGAGCTGGTTCGAGGTCCCCCAAATGCGAATTACTATACTAATCCGGAATAGCCAGTATTTTCGGACGGGTTCCGACACAAGAGGAGGACCAGGAGGGAGCCATGGGATCCGCAGGGGGAACATATCGGGGAGAATCTTTCAGGCGTGTATCACCCCCACCAAGCCCCATGTCGTGCTGGCGATTTTTCGGCCAGGGGCACCACATGTTCTGGCTTGGTGGTATATAATCCACTACCGATCAAGAATCACATCGAAGTGAAGAATCTACCTTCACTTCTGCCATTCCTTCCTCTCCCGCCAGTCCTCTGTCTGTTCTGCCGTCAACTCTCGTCATGGGCATCGAGGAAAGGCACAATGAGTCTCCGACCCATTCTGTCGTGGAGAAGCGGGACTATGACTCCGAGTCACAGTCCGGCGTACCACAGGAAGAAGGCACCTTGAAGCGTCAGCTCAAGAACAGACACATTGCTATGATCAGTATCGGTGGTACGTATGCCCTACAACGGTATGTTTCGAGCTCATCAACCCATGCACACGACCATGCAGGTGTCATCGGTACCGGTCTGTTCTTGGGCACCTCTTCTGCACTGGCAACTGGCGGTCCCATCGGTCTCTTGCTTGGTTATATGGTTGTCGGCTCGATCTGCTACAGTGTCATGGTATGTTCTTGTTCGCCTGGATCTCCAGCGATTGTTTTTGACCGACAATGCAGATTTCGCTCGGAGAGATGATTGCCTACCTTCCGTTGCCCGGTGGCCACATCAGGCTCGCGGGGCGTTTCGTGGACCCCGCCTTCTCTTTCACAATGGCAAGTGCTTTCTGTGTGTTCTACTGTGTATCTTGCTAACCATCTTGGAAATCCGTAGGGATGGAATTACTGTGAGTAAATGAACCAGGACATATTGACGTATTTTTCGGAGCTCATGGAATTGTAGGGTACAACTGGGCAATTATCCTGCCTGCGGAACTCTCAGCTGCGGCGGTCCTCATCAACTACTGGAACAAGGAGGTAAACAACGCCGTATGGATTTCGATGTGTCTCGTCGTCGTTGTGGTCATCAACTTGTTTGGTGCTGGTGTGTATGGAGAGTGCGAGTTCATTTTTGCGTATGTTATCTGTAACTATCCTTCTATCGAACTCCGAAGCTCATCCGTCATATATGCAGCTCCATCAAAGTCATCACCATTGTCGGCCTCATCATCCTTGGTATCGTTCTCGACCTTGGCGGTGGTCCCACCCACGACCGTATCGGTTTCCGTTACTGGATCAACCCTGGTCCCTTCGTCCAGTTTCACGGCATAGCCGGTGCCAAGGGTCGGTTCCTTGGCTGGGTTGCTGTCCTCACCCAGTCCGCGTTTTCGTTCATTGGCACTGAGATCGTCGCAGTACGTCACTACTTTCTCTTCTTCGGCGCACCGGCAATACTCATGGTTTCTAGGTCGCTGCTGGTGAGGCAAAGAACCCCCGTCGCAACCTGCCGAAGGCGATTAAGCGGGTTTACATCCGTATCCTGCTCTTCTACATCTGTGGTGTTCTCGTCATCGGTCTCCTTGTTCCCTCGAACGAGCCTGACCTCCAACTCACGACCTCCGATGCTGCTAAGTCTCCTTTTGTCATTGCGATTAAGACGGCTGGTATCTCTGGTCTTCCATCGGTAAATAATATATGTTACACACTTCGTGGCGATGATTAATCAGTGTTTATCGTGTAGGTCATCAACGCCGCGCTGTTGACTTCGGCGTGGTCCGCTGCTTCCAGTGACCTCTACACGAGTTCTCGTGCTCTCTGTAAGCCCTCTTCTCTCTGAAGAGTTGGACGGCCTCTTATATGTTCTTCCAGACGGTCTTGCTCTTTCGGGCAACGCACCCAAGATCTTCACCAAGGTTACCAGCAAAGGTCTTCCGCTTGTTTCCATCATCTTCAACACCCTCTTCGCTGCGCTAGCGTACATGGCTATCTCTAGCGGTGCCGGACGGGTGTTCGGCTGGTTCGTCAACAGTGCGTGCATTCTTCTGATCATGAGTATTGCCTGTGTTGAACGCTATGTTCAGTGACTTCCATCGCCGGTTTGATGACCTGGTTCGGTATCTGCGTCACGTACATCCGGTTCTACAAGGGTTTCAAGGCTCAGGGCTTCGACCGCAAGACACTTCCTTATTACAGCCCTCTCCAGCCGTATGCCGCATACTACGCCCTGACCATGTCGCTCCTCATCTGCTTCGTACGTCGCTCGAGCGGTTCTCCTACTTAATCGCTCACCCGTTCCCATGTAGTTCTCTGGCTGGGCGGTCTTCCTCAAAGGCAACTGGAGCGTCGAGACGTTCATCACGAACTACCTTCCGTTTGGCCTGTTCCCTGTCCTCTATATCGGCGGAAAGCTCTACTTCCGCCAGCCTCTTGTCAAACCCCTGGACATGGACTTCATTTCCGGCTTAAAAGAGGTTGAGGCTCAGTGCTACGAGGAGCCTCCTCCGCGCAACTGGGTCGAGCGCTTCTGGGCTTGGCTGGTGAGTGACCTGGACAGTCTTGTTATGTGCAGTTGTGGCGGCAATTGACGTTCTGTGCCTTTGCAGATGTAAGATGTAAAAATGTCCGCTGTTAACGATAATAACGCGCGTGTTGCTGTAATGCTTGTAGGGATTGTTGTTATGCTTCCACTGATGCACGATGACCACGCTGCACTGACCCTTGTGCATGCATGTATAGTAGATAATGCTCAGCCGTGTATTCTGTCCCTATTGGCTCGGCAGGAAGATTAATATAGAGGATTCGTTTCATCCCTTCCGGACTTGGGGCACGACATAATGACCTCGAGCTATGTAGGCACTTTTGCTGATCAGGTATGTTCATTCTTCGAAACCTCGTGTTCTCTCTAAATACACTGGTGATAACGCTTTGAAGCGCCACAGGGTCCCGTGAGCGTGGGTTCAGAATGATTGCGGGCGAGCTAATCAATACTCGGTGGTTCTGCTTTATTCATTAGTGATAAGGAAGTTCGTTCTACTAGAGCTTCGAACGAGAAGGAAGTTCCCATGTGGAAACACTGCTCGGCGCCAGTCAAACTGACGCCACTGAGCATGCAGGTGTATGTTCCTTGAATTCCCGAACAAGTGGAAGAACGCTACGGACACCACCCAGACTGTTCACCATAGCCACTTTCAGCTGTGGCTCCAGACTGCAGAGTGAGGTGACATAATAAGTGTTGGCAGAGATATAGTTGGAGACGAGTCCATCCCGAAGCCGCTTGACGAACAATTATTGTTCAGACATAGGGCCTGTCTGGCTTGAGTTGACGGCGTGTTTGAGCTCCATGGGGTTGCTTCTACGCCCGCCCACTGTCAAGAGGGATTAGCCTGCGCCGCACAGCACTGTAATAGTCATCGGATCGCGAACGTCGGAGAGCATGTCGTGCGCCAAAGACGTGATGTTGCCTGGCGCTGCCGCCATGAGAATATTCAGAGCGAGGCTTTCCTGCACGTGTGCAAGCAGTTTAATGACAGCGTTCCTTGACTCGGAGTGCGCGTCCGCTTGGCCTGCCCCTCCAGATCCGCAGAGCGCTGTGCATTCATATTCACGGCGTTGTGCTGGTGCGTACTCATTCGGTCGATGCTGGGTATGTGCCTGGTATGTGCTAGTTCCCGACGAAGAGATGCGATGTCTCAGACATGTGTCGATGACAAGGTGACCCAGCGCCTACTATTGAGTGCCTATGTCCGTGGGCCGCAGTGGGAGCTAAGAGGTGATGTGGAGGTCTCATCTCACCCTTGCCATTGGGCGCAGAGACAATCGCATGTCGTTGGACGTGATTATCATGATGGACTGACTCCCTGATACTGCGAGACACCGTACTTACCCGTAAGATGTAACTCATGTGTCATCCATGCCAACCCCAGTGACCAGACTTTCTGTAGAGGTTTGGAGCTCGGGCGCAGCACCGTGACGCGCCCTGGCGGGATGATTGTTTGCGTTATGCCCACAGGTTGTGCTATAATCTCTTCGAGGCAGTTGCCGAGACCTCATCCTGGTCTCGCCTGTAAGATTGTGCGAGCATAGCCCGCAGCAACTGGGAAGACAACAAGGGCGACATTTAAACTTCACCGACACCTTGCGACCTCCGGAGGTGCGAGAGAGAGTCGGAGTCGGGACTCGGAGAACCGTTCCCTGCATATTATTCCGGCTTGAGGAAAGGATTGTATGATGAACCGCAATCTTGACGTTACATCCTGACATGAGATGTGGACTCGCATGCGCTTATCTAGGGAGAGGTTGACAGTGAACAGGTGTGGTGCATGTTCGCTGCTGCTGGAGGGTTATGGACGATGGATATAAAATCACAGCTGGAAGATGGTCAGCCGATATTGTGGTGTCAGTTGGGTGAGGACAGGTTTGAGAGAGATCAAAGGGGGTCTTTAATTATGGAGAGGGACAGGCTGTACCTGTGTGATACAATCATAGGTGAACGGCTTGCTTTGATGGGTGATCTCGGCGATGGTATATGCTGGGCATGGGAGCCTCATGGGCTCGAGAGCCGTTGTGGTAACTTTCTAGCGACGGCAACTCCGGGTAGAGACTGGCTACTCCCCATCTTCACGCCGTGTTCCTCTGTCTGTACAACACCCTGGACGACCATAACGGACCCTATTCCAGACGCCTCTCCAGCCAGAACTCTCCGCCGAATGCCAGGTTCAGAAATTGAAGATGAACTTTATTCATCGTACACGTCTCGCCCAGGCCAGCGGCTCCCCGAAAGCGACGACGTTGACGTTGACAGTCCGGTGCTAGGTATTTGGGCGGAGGAGACGCGGTTGAGGAACAAGAAGTCTGGTGAGTGGTGTTCGTCGACGCTGTGAATGATGGTCCCTAGGCCGATTATGGGGCTCCCGGTAATTTGCGCCCAGAGAAGAACCTGGCCCGTCACGGTTACCACAGACGGCCAGTTCCTCTGCCAGTCCCTCTACCACCATTCCTTCCTTCCGTCTTCCCTCGACACGTCCTCCTCCTTCCTCCCTCCCTGCACGGCCTCACGCTCCTTCCTCCTCCCCCATCCTCCACTCTCCCGATATCTGTCTTTACAGCAGCTGATACAGTTGCCCCCTCTCCCAGAAATTGACTACTACCACCGCTTCTCTGCTCTCTCCCCTCCCTCTCCCTTCTCTCCTGAAAAGACCGCTATGCTTGCAAGACCCCACGCCCCGACCCCGTCCAAAGTCTCCGTCCATCAAGACGACTGGAATACTGACTACGACCCCTCCTCGCCTGGCGTATCGCCCTCCAGTGCTTATGTAGTTGGCTCCCCGCCAACTATGCTTTCTCCCCCGCCCGTCATCAACTCACAATCCCTGTCCGCCCTCGGATACACCGCGTTCAGCAGCAGCATGAACGACGATGAAGGGGAGGGTGCTTTGTCTGACTCCGGTTACTCTCACTCGTCTTCTCAGCGCTCGACTTCCGTCACCGCGCTCCCCGATCCTTCACAGTTCCCAGACCCATATCCGTACCGGAGACCGTCGCGGTGGCATGTAGGCACTAATACTCCTGCACTCTCTTCCGCGGACTCCTCGTCTGCATCCACGCGGTCGTCGGCCTACACCGGATCTGCAAAATCAGGCGACTACGGTCATGTGCATGTAGCTCTCAGCGACGACGAGTCGGGGAGGGGTGTAGGAGTAGGCCTCACGACGGACGAAGTTGTTCAGCTTCTATCGAAGGAACCAGGAGCCACCGCGACTACCCAAGGTAGGACCCCTGTCGATCAAACGCGCTGGTCAGACTTCTATCAGAACGGCATCCGCTCTCGGTCCTCCTCCCTCGCGAACAGTAAGACGGATTCGGTACATGAGAAGGCTTTGCCACCACTCCGGGGCTCTCCGAGCTTTGACATGGGTTGGCAACGCCCGGACGAACGCGACGAAGCAGGTCTGGGAAGCGAGGACGAGGCAGATGATTATCCTTCATTTGATGATGGTGAAGACGAAGGGGATGAAGACCTCGTTGAAGAACCTACAAGTGCCGTGATCATAGCGGAGGAAGGGCGTGGTGTCATCGTCAGGGGTGATGATACACCCATCGTGCGGGTGCAGGTTGCATCAGGTGCGTCTCGTTCCTAGTGTGCGCTCAGAGCCGTAATCTGACAAAGTTGCGGCATTTGTTAGGTACTACGCACCTACTCATCGGATCCTCCCCTACCCCAAATGCAGTGCCATCGTTCCTCGCGAATGTCTTGCCTCACATCAGTTCTTCTCTACTCGCACTTGATATCTCCGTCAACTTCCTCAGTGCACTTCCACCTACGCTGTCTGCTTGCGTCAATCTGGAGGAGTTGAATATTGCTTCCAATCCTCTTCGTGCTCTTCCAACGTTTTTGGCGACCTTGACCAATCTGCGCGTTCTCATCGTAGACTCCACTGGCATATGCACGCTCCCTGCAAGTTTTGCGTCCTTAGAGAAACTTCACACATTGAGCATCCGGAGGAACAGGATGCACTCGTTGCCTAGTTGGCTCTGCGTCCTGACGGCTCTCGAGACGCTACTTGTAGATGGGAACCCGTTCCAGGGTCCCTGGAAAGCTCTCATGGAGCCTTTACTTGCCCGTGGACCGAGGTCACCTAGCTATCAGCCCTCGACGCCCATGTTCCCGCTCCCCTCCGCGAGCATACAAAGCACCTTTACTTCTACCACGGACGCCGACGACACAGAAGATTCCATCCCTTCCCTGGATCGCCGTAGTCGTGAAGACGAGGACATAACAGTTACTTCTCCCCGCGCTCCCAACCTTGCACGGTCCATCACTGCGCCGTCGACACACTCTGGCAACCAGCTTTCCTCGCCGGGTCTCTCTCGGACGAGGACCACCCCCAATCGCGCTTATTTTGAGAAATCCCGCACTAACAGCAACGCGCCGCAGTCGATGTTCAGTGAAGCAGGGCCTTCAAACTCCCCCAGGGCCACGCCCGATTCTGACAGAGAAGTGAGGAAGATGAAGAGCGCTGGAGAGCTGCGTAGGAATTACGGCAATTCGCTTAGGGTACCTCCTACATCAGCGTCATCATCGCCTCAGCGGCCCGCTCTAACGGAGTATGTTACTTCTGCGTCGAGCTCTAACCTGCTCAACATGGGCAGCTCTACCCAGGACAGTCAATCCATGCCTCGCAGATTCGCAAGCCTTGGCCCTGCGTCCGGTGCTATGTCACCAACGTCCAGCAGTCGGTCGCGGCGGACGGTGGATAGCACCATCTGGGACAGTCCTACCGACGAGGAGACCAACGTCGAGCCCGTCCCACCACTCCCGACCAACAAGGTGATCTTTCCGCAAGAGGGCCCGTATCCGATGGATCATGCTTTGCCTCCGCGGCCCCGCCCGAAAGAGGACAAGACCAGCAGGTGGGGTTTCCTGAAGAAAATGTCAATGGGAAAGATGCGCCCCGATCAGCCACCAATCACTCGTACTTCGTTGCATGGCTCCCAAACACGACACCAACAATTTCCCACCCGCCCTAGTCCACCTAAGCAGGTCGCGTCGGTTCCCTCGATCGACGTGCGCATCTCTACTACTGGTGCCTTGCTTCATCAAGAAGGCTCCGGAAACGCCCATCAACCGCCCAGCCTGTCGCGGAAGGCTTCGAGTGACCTCCTCAAGATTTCTCCTCTAGATCAGCTGAAGAAGGATTCGAATGAGGCTGCGAAGTTGGCACCCGTCGCGTTTACAAACAACAATCTCCTCGCCCCAGTACCTGCAGCCACCTCTCGCGCTACGAAGCGTAGGAGTTTCCTCCCCATCGACATGACGCCTATCCCTATCCCGAATGCCTCACAGTTCGTTTCTGGCGTCACAGCTACGAACAGTAATGAGGACGTTGAAGACACCGTCCCGTCCGCACCCAGCCCTCTACCTGTAGAGTCGTACGACGAAATTCAGCGTCGTGAGGAGGAACGGGCGCGGGAAGCTCGCATACGCGCCCTGCGTTCCGTCATGTCTTACCTTCGTGACATGCATGATCTCGCCCAAACTCAATCGCAGACAATGTCGCTCTATGGCGGACCTCCTACTGAGATCCCTCCTACACGGTCACGCCGCCCAACGATGGTCGATAGCGGCCGTTTACCTTCGGAGGCCTCAATATCGTCTATTGCGTCTTCTGGTTCGTCCTCGTCGCGGCCTGACTCCGTCAACCTGCGGACTATCGAGGGTCGCATGAACATCACACGTAGTGGGGACTCCACGCAGACACATAGTGTAGCGACCACGGACAGCACAGGCTCCGGTGGCGGTGATGAGCGGAAGTATAAGGATGACAAGGCCAGGCGGGCAAGGATCATCCGCGAGATCGTCGAGTGCGTCGTTTTATAACTATCTCCTCGTTCGGAATACTTAGCATTCTACCTGACAGAACGGAGAGGACATATGTCAAAGGCTTGCAGGAGCTTGTAGACATCTACATCAGGCCTGCCTGCGCCACCGTGAATGTGCTCAGTGGTGTTGGCCAGAGCAAGGACACTGTCGTCCCTTCGCAGGAGCGTAAGATCGTGTTCGGTGGAGTCGAGGCCCTGTTCGTCTTCCATCAACAGAGCTTCCTGCCTGCGCTTGAAAAGGCCTCTGCTCCCCTCTTGGCACCTCATTCGAACGATGACGGACAGATGTCTCTGGATGTGGCGCGAGACGTGGCAAATACATTTGTCTCACATGCTGCATTTATGAAGATGTACTCCACCTACATCAAGTAAGTACATGTAGTTTCCGGACAGTGTCGGGTCCCTGATCATCGTGCTCAGCAACTTCGACAATTCTGTGCAACGCATCAAGATGTGGGTGTCTGACAGGCCGACTACGCCTGGCCAGGCACTGTCACCGTCGTCGAGCAATGCGCAGCTCGTGGGTCTGGGCCTGACGATGTCTGCTGGTTTGGGTAACGGTGCTCTTTCGGATGGCATGTCATCGGCTAGCAGTGTCAATCTCTCGTCTAGCCAGCGGAAACGAATTAAGGCGTATCTCAAGCGTTGCAGGATGAACCCTAGGCACTCCCAATTGAATTTGGAAGGCTACCTCCTGCTCCCTGTCCAACGCATTCCCCGATATCGTCTGTTGGTGAGTTTCATATCGTCATTCACCTTATATTTCTGTTCTCATGGTGCGGCAGCTTGAGGAGCTCGTCCGTAGCAGCCCGCCAATGTACGAGTACATGGACGACCCGATCGACCGTGCGCTAACTGAGATCGCTTCCCTTGCCACCAACATGAACGAGGGCAAGCGTGAGTCCGAGTCTCGCCATCGCCTTGTGCAGTGGCAATCGAGGATACGTGGGAAGTTCCCTAGCCCACTCGTGCAGCCTCATCGGTGTGTATCTACCTCACCCGCTAGACAAGGCATACAGGCTAATCATTGCATGTGCAGACGCCTCATTATGGACGGCCCGTTGAATCTCACGCGTGTGGTTAGGAAGGCGACGGTAGCTTTTGAAGTTATTGACGCTCAAGGCGACGCTTCGTCTGTCGAGGTTGAATGCTTGTCGCCAGAATTGACCCCTCGGTCCTTAATCGGCATTCTCTGTAACGATCTGCTGGTGCTCTGCAGGGACCCTTCAGACGGGCAGGACCCGAGCTCCAGTGTTGATCTCTGGGCTGTGCTCCGGATGCAAACCCTTCCACAACCAGCGAGTATTGTGCATGGTAACAGTGAGTGTGGCGAGCTCGGGAGTACGTTTTCCGGCTAACGGATGCGATGTGATGCAGCCCTTCGTTTGGTTGACAACAAGGCGATCCTATACTTTGATGCCCCGTCACCGTCCGATGCCTTGACGTGGTACCGAGGTGGGTACCACCTGCATGCGTCGTGCAAGTATATCCATCTCACGTCATAAAACGCTTTAGCTATCAATCTCCACATACCTGCATCCAAGGCCTAAATCTGACCGTCCATATCATCTGATGCTTGCCACTAACCAAATCGTTACTGTTTCACTACTATCCCCCTCCATGACCACCACTTCCGCTCCATGCGCACGCTCCTTCTACTGTATCTCTCTCTTTCTCTCTCACTGCACTCCTGTGTTCTTAGTGTCAGCTATTCGCTCCTTACTACCCCCCTTTATCCTCATCTGCGTCATGGGTCGTCACTGCATCTTTTTTTATTCTAGACTGGTCTGTACGTATCCTGCCGGCTCTGTCGATAATCAACCAAGAAACTCTCATGCATCCAAGTGTTGTGAACAGTGAATGATTAGGCGGTCGTGATCGTCTGACTCAACGAATGGGCGCCTATACGAGCTTCCACGTGATGTCAAAATTATCAGATAAGCGGATTGCATGACGCATCTGCTCGGCGGGAAAGTCCTCAAACCAGACTCCCGACCATCCCCGTCATCCCACAGGCCGTGCAAGTCAATCGACTCGTTCCCAAAGCCATTTCAGGCGTCCGTGCCTTTTCACCCCCCTCTCTCCTGGTGTCTCGCAGCAAGCATGGATCCGTTTGAAGCAAAGCTTGTCGCAGCTGCGACCGGGTCTACAGTCACAGCATTGACCAGTGCGTACCACCCACCAACTGGCAAGTTGTACATGCTGATCAAGTCTTGTTCTAGTGACCCCTTTCGACGTCGTGAAGACACGGCTGCAGACGCAACCTCCACCACGTCCTCGGCTTCTATTTCCGAACCCGCCACTGAACTCATGCTGTCAGGCATCATCGACAACATGTGTACGGAACATGTCTTCCCTTGTGAGCGCCGTGGAGGGAGAAGTAGTGTGTATATGGGATCACGGGGTGTACAAAACGGAAAGGGTACACGGCTTCTTTGATGCTGTTAAGCATGTGTGGGGAGCAGAAGGTGTTGCTGGGTTATGGAAAGGCGCAGGGACGTCATTGTGAGTCCCGACTCTTATTCCTACCTACAAACCGCTGACATTCGGACCTCACTTATCGTACAGACTCATTGGCGTACCCTCGTCAACATGCTACATGCTCACGTATGACCATCTGCTAAATGTCACCCTTCCGCCAGTTCTCCCTTCTTCCGTTGTACCACTCTCCGCCGGTATCATCGCACGAACAACTATCACATCTCTCATGTCTCCCCTCGAGCTCGTGCGAACAAACTTGCAATCAACACCCCCCTCACCCGACCACCCACATACTCTCCGCTCTGTGCTGACCTCCATCCGCAGTCTTGCCCAATCCCAAGGCTGGCATTACCTCTGGCGTGGCCTCGGCCCCACGCTGTTGCGCGACGTACCGTTCAGCGGGCTGTATTGGGCCGGATATGAAACATGCAAACGGAGGTTAGGGAGGCTCGGATACGAAGGTGCGGGAGTCGCGTTCGTTAGCGGGGCCATTAGTGGCACCACTGCGGCTCTCTTGACTTCGCCTTTCGATGTGCTGAAGACAAGAAGACAAGCGCTCCTCATGTCCGTCACAACCAGAACGACATCAACTCTTGCCCTAACAGCCGAAATCTTGCGAAACGAAGGCGTCGCCGCGCTCTATGCAGGCATCGTACCGCGCATAACAAAAATCGCACCGGCGTGTGGAATCATGATAGCTTGCTTCGAGGTATGTGTGCACATCTGTGGCATTCCAACCACACATTGTTGAGATGCTTTATAGGGTGTCGGTAGGATTTTGACGAGGGATCATAGACATAGAGATCCATGATATATATCCGTACAATATATCTAATGTGCACACTATCCTTATACATGCATCTAATGCCCTTGGAAAGCAGGTTAACGAATGTGATATCAGGTCACAAGAACTAGATCATCCCAACCGGTTTATTTGTCTTTTCGCGCTTGTCAACTTGCCCCCTACTCTGTCCACATCAACTGTAAGGACATCCAATTCTTCGTTCTGCTCTCGGATCTCTTGGTTGATTGCGAGCCCGAGTTGCTTGTGCCGCTTTAGTATGGTCGATAGCTGTGCGAGTTGTGCGTCTTGCTGAATAATTTGCGTCTGTTGAAGTTGAACAAGTCCACGGTCATCCAAAGGTCTGGTCTGTTCGGTTTCCACTTGTTGCGGTGCCTGACCGAACACTCGAGCGACCGGCCGACTGGAGCTTCCAGCCATAGTATTGCTCAACGACGACCCAAACAGCGCATCGCAATTAGGTGATGCAGGGCTCCGCTCCGTCGCTGTCCCAATCCCTCGTAAAGTCGTGCGCGCAACCGTGACTATCTGCGCGAGCTTCTCGCAGTCGTCCCGCAGCCGCGCGACCAGATCCGACCTCCTCTGGAGCTCGCCCTCGCCCATCCCGGCCATGCCCAGCTCCTGCAGCCCGCTTTCCAGCGTGCCGACGCGCGTGAGCACCCCTGCGAGAATCTTCTTTGCCTCGACGTTGGCCTGGTGCGAAGCCGACACGTCATTATTGTTTGCGAGCGCGTTACGCCGGTCGATGTTTGCGCGCACGTCCCGCACGCGAGCCTGGACGTCCTGGAGCTCTTCGAGCCACGACGACGGGGTAAACTGTCCGTATCCGCCTCCCCCAACGTCCTGCTTGCCCACTGGGACTCCTAGGAAGTCGCGGAAGGCAAAGGACTCGCGCCAGATGTCCTCCCTGGCAGAGAGGATCGCGCGGAGGTACGCCTCAAGACCCGCACGGCGCTCCTCGAGCAGCGTGGAGTCTGTCGCTGACCGAAAGAACTTGAGAGCGTGCTTGGGTGGCAAAGGGGCCGGTGGTGGAGATTTGGTGGATTTCATGAGCTCGACGTGCAGGTCTACAAATTCGGAGTACCGATGCCACATCTGCCAGGAGCGGACGGAGGCTTGGATCTCAATGCGGTAGACTATGTGTGGCTTGGGTTCGGAGCGGTCTTCCCAGTCCCGGATGTGAATGGCCTGGATGGCAGTCATGTCGAACAAGTCCGGGGAGGAAGCAGAGGCAGTGGGATGGAGAGAGGAGGTGGTGGTGCCTCACTGCTTAAGCTTGAGTGGGCATGTGCCGTGTCGTACTCAGAGAGGCGCACATATGATACAGCTCAAGCTCCAGGTTACTCACGTGATCACTCATTCAGACTGTCGCAGGAGTCGAAGCAATTTGAATCACTTGGAAGCCCTAAACAGCATCGAAAACAACTAGAAATACTGGTACAGATGCGTCCAAAGCAAAGAGCAAGATCTGTAAGGCTACATCTACGGTGAACTATCTACCGTCTGCACAAACTACGTCAGTCAATCCGGCCCTCTATCCTGCCCCATCTCGTCTGCAGCAGTATCCTCTGAAGGTGCCGACTCTGATGGTGCGACATCTGAGGGATTGGCCACCTCAGGCGCTGCAGCTGGATCAAGTGGAGGGGCGGCTTCCGCAGGAGTCACCTCAAGCGCGACCGCAGGAAGTTCTGGTTGCGTTTCACCAATGGAAACATCGCCAATGAGGTATCGTAAAACGTCACTCAAGGTGATGATACCCAGTAGTCGACCCTTCTTGCCCCCTCTCCTTTCTTCTTCCTGCATGCCGTGAGATTGAGCATACAGGATGAGGCGGCAGTGGGAATAGCAGCACTTACATCGCCCTCGACGACCACAAGTCTATGTACTCGTCGCTTTTTGATGAGCTGCATGAGGGTACCCAGCGAGTCTGACGCAGTGCAGATGACGACACCCGGGAAATCGGGCGATCGTTGGTTTAAAGCCTCGGATATCGTCAGGTCTAGCGACTGATAGGCGCCAAGACGAACGAGAGTCTAGCGTAATAGCATTCAGTCTTGTTCTGGCCAGCTGGAAAACGAAAGTTCTGGACCCGCAGAGTCTAAGGATAACTTACGATGACATCAACCGTCTCATAAAGGTTGACCACAATGCCCTCCTCATCTACAATCGGGACGGCAGAAATGCCTCGTTCTGAGAACATGTGCACGACGTCGAATACAGTTGTGTCGAGTGTCGCAGTAGATATCGGATGGAACGGGTTGTAACCTTCTGGACGTTCGCCATCTGGTGGAAGTGGTTGGGGGTTGACGTAGGTACCTATTCCCAACTTGCGGAGAGGCAGATGCAACTGCTGGATCTCCCTTCCGCACTAGTCGAACGATTGGTTGAGAAGACGGCTGTCAGCGCCATAGAAAGTTAGAGGCGGCATTGAGACTGACATTTATGGAGATGAACTTGAGCAGACGATATTGCGTGAGTATGGATACAATTACTTCATGGTTGGTTTCAGTGTCGTTGTCAAGTAGAGGAACGCGGCGTGCATGGGTCTGGATCAACAGCTTGGCAGCATCGTAGAGCGTCGCGGAGGGGTGTTCACGAAGGAGTGGCGGAGGGGCGACACCCAGTTGCTTCTCTATGTCTGTATCGAGGTAAGGTTGAATGCATGGGAGTACGACAAGAAGATGCGGACCTCTCAGCGACTCCAGCCTAAAGGTCTCGACATCCGCGGCAGCCGCATCGTATGAGGAACACTGGTAATAGTACTGGATGAGATGTATGATATCTGAGACTGTGAACATGCCCGCGAAGCAGGACTTTTCGCTGTTCCATAACGGTGCCGAGACAACGCCTGAAGGAATATGAGGAAGGAAGGTGAGAAGACGGGGGTGGGGAGGACAGTGGCAGAGTATACCATTGAGGAGGAGGCATTGAAGAGCCTTCTTGACCTCTAATTTGGAATCGAGGACAATCAGCCTGAAACTGACGGGAAATGTGTCGTAAGATGTCCGTCCTTTGAGGTAGTTCCTGATAGCGTAGAGGGCGGCATCGTGGCTCTCTTGACTGAAGGGGGGAAGATGGGAAGCAGCGCGAGGCCTGCGAGTCGAGCCACGTCTGCGAACTCGGGGAGAATTGTTGGGCGAAAGTGTAGTGCTCATGAGGAACGCGTCGCCATACGGAGGATGAGCAGCTGAGACAAGTCGTAACTTACCCTGACCTCCTCCAAATCGCCTCGAGGCGCCAGGCGCCCCCTTCAATACCACACTGCTGACTCATCAATTCCGGCCGTAATCCGGCCATTTCCGGCTTATTCGGCGCACATTGACTGGGGTAGAGAGCCGCAGCGGGCGGTGTAGGCCGACGCGTCTCCGTCATCGCCAGAGCAAGTGGCTGGGTGGTCGCGGTGGACACTCGTGTGCTTGTTCCCACAAACTCTTGTCCATCGACCGTGGTGTTCGCCGACTCGCTCCTCTTTTCCTCCACCTTCTGCTACTGCTATCTCTTTCGCTTGCTCTTTTTTGGTTTTCGCTGCTAGGCCATGAGCCGGTCGCAGGAGCGTGCCGCCAACATCCATGCCGACTGGGACGAGGTAACACAAGCTCTCTCGGCCCACTTCAAGGCCATTCAGGAAAACCTGCCCAACCCCCTCGCCACCCTCGCTGTCAACCAAGGCGAACATCCTCATCCCCCTCCAGGCTCTCGCGATGCTTTCTATATTATCCTCCCGATGCTCATCGTTCTCTCCACCTTCCTCTTCCTCCTTCTGCTCTTCCTCGTATGTGTCATCCTCTTGCGCAGGCGGCGCGGTATCATGCTCCGCGACAACGACGGACCTATAGACATGAGTCGAGAGGACCTCATTGAGGGTGAGGGCGGCTTCGAGGGTGTTGAATCCCGATGGATGGAGACCGTCAGTGAATCGGAACGGCAGGCTTACCTGCGATCTAAAGGTAATGTTCTATTTCATCTGTCCTCTCGCAATTTTCGGCTCATGGCTATGCTTCAGAGTATCAACTGCAGTATCCGCCAAACTCCATGCCAACAGATATCACCTTGTCGCAGTTCCTGTCAATCCAAGAGAAGGGCGTATCAGCATGGTCGTTTGAGCCTGACTTCGAGGCTCTGTCGTCATTGTTGGTACACGCTCGCACAGAGCTCACATTCCTGCCCGATCCCGCATCCGCATCGTCAGTGCAGTCGAACCTTCCTTTACCCAAGCTCAACGAAGTTTATTACTGGGAGGCCAAGATGTTCGACCTCCCAGAGTCAACAAATGTTGCTATAGGGCTTGCTACGAAGCCTTACCCGTGGTTCCGTCTCCCTGGTCTTTGCCGGCACTCAGTCGCATATCACTCCAATGGTGATAAGTCCCATAACTTTCCATTCACCGCGACTGCCTGTGGCACCGGTTTGAAGGAGGGAGACGTCCTAGGCGTTGGCTACCGTCCCCGTTCCGGGACTGTGTTCTTCACGAAGAACGGACGGAAGATGGAGGATGCGTACACCGCGTTAACGAACTGGAATCTTTTCCCCACCGTTGGCGCCGATGGGCCTTGTAGCATTCACATCAACCTCGGCCAGTCTGGGTTCGTCTTCATAGAGGCGAACGTGAAGCGGTGGGGGCTTGCACCTAGTGTAGGCACACTTGCGCCACCTCCCGCCTACGGCAGCGAGGTAGGCAGCATCCTCCTTGCTGCCGGTGGTGACGTTACCCCCATTCAGAGCGGTATCACTTCCCCTGCCAGTCCTGCAGGTGGTTCTACTCGCTCCCGGAGGTCGCATCGTTCCAGGAGACCTCGGTCTGGTCTTTCGTCTTCCGCCCCCATCGAGTCCTCTCCCCTACGGGGAAGCCCATTGACCTCCCCGTCTCCTCCAGTAACGCCGCCACCGCCGATAACTCCCATCGAGGAGGAGCCTGAGTCTGCTACCGGCGCGGGACCGTCCACATCCCGGAGGTACATCTCACCCACTGACATGCCATTCCACGCCCCTCATAATGCTAACTTGCCTCCCTCTCCGACGGCAAGGGATAATGCTTATCGAGTGGACGACGACGGTTCATCCGCGACCGGCTCCTCTCGGTCGCACTCCCGCGATCCTGCGGGCGCAGGTGCGAACCAGTTCAATGTTCCCCGACCCCAGCCATTCAGCATCACTCATGCGCGCACGGGCTCCCGTTCTTCGGTTTCAGGTGCAGACCTTGCCATCCAGGTGCACCCTCCGCCCGAGTCACCTGTCGCTACGGAGCCGCCCACACCTGGTCTGCGGGACATTCATCTGCAGGCGTTAGCTCCTCCGAGTTTCCCTGCCGCAGGCCTTAGTGCTCATGTTTCTCATAGCTCGGCCGCACAATTGGATGCGCTCAGTGTAGAACCGCCTGCATACTCGCCCTTGGACGCGTATGCGTATCCTGATGGTGCTCACATAGATCTCCCCGCGGAGGTCATCGCTGCCGCTCTGGAGAGAGGGACCCTCCCCCCGAACGTTATCGGGACTGGAAACGCTTCGCGCTCTGACAGGCACAGGAGCCGACGTGAACGGCGGTCATGAGGGGAGAGGAGTCAGCCGATTAGAAATGAGGAGAGTGTTTATAATCTCGGGTTCGTCGTTGCTTCATCCAGAGTGTATTTGTTACGAGGGCGCGCTAAGCCGTGGACGTTCCCAGTTAGTTGAAGCATGATTCGCATCTAGTACGCACTTCGCATTGTACCCCACCAGATCATGTCATTTCCCCCCCCCCCTCCATGCCAACCCATCCCATCCCATCCATCCGCCACCATCCATTCCGTCTGTTGTGTTATTGCTCCCTATCTTGTACATGTTCTTCTCCGTTTCGTCCTCGTAGAAATCGAGCGCACACATCTAGCCGGATCTTACAGTACGCACCACGCATTGCCCTTCTAGTCCTCTCCGTTGACAAGTTATGAAACCAGAACCCGCTCGGAAATAATCTATGATCCACGGTGTGTGATGCATCTCGCGCATCTTCGCAGCTGAAGTGGTCTTGCTCCAGTCGTCTTACCTTCACGTGCATGAAGTTGGACAGATGGTTTCTCCCCATCGCGCGTCCTATGATCATCAATCCATAATTACATAGTGTCGGAAGGTAAAGCTTACAGCCAATCACAACACTGCGAAACGTACTACACGAGGAATCGTCCTAACCTTGCTCATCCCCATGCCTTTCTCCAAGCCCTCCACCTCCACTTCGTTCGATCGCGACGAACACGGCGCGTCCGCGTCCATTGCTGTCTCGACCTTGTCTTCCTCGCCAGGCTCGTGCAACGACTTGTGTACTGCGTCCAGATTCTGGTCTTGGCACGCCTGTTTCTGGCCACCTTGCGCACCCAAGTCGCGCTTCCCACTGTTCCCAGCAGCACTTGCATCTCCCCCTTCCCCGCTCCGCCCAGCACCGAACCTCGCCCGCAGCCTCCGCACCATCCTCCGGGGCCACGCACCGAAGGTCAGCCAGAGGACGAGCCCGACGAGGGCGAACAGGCCGAGCACGAGCAGGCCGACGAAGTTGCGTTTCCCAAAGTGCTGGATGTCCGTCGCGAGTGCGGATGAAGGTGTGGGCGCGAGCGTGCCGGTGGTGGCGGAGGGGTCTGCAGGCGCAGTCGCCGGGCCCGCGTCGTCGTTCGTGAGTGGGACGAGGGCGGGCCCGGGCCCGATGTCGGCGGTGCAGGATGTGTAGTCGGACGGGCAGTCGGACGCGGCCCTGTTGAGTATGATGGTTTTGAAGACGGGCTTGGGGTAGATATACATCGCCTGGGGTTTCGCAGACAGGGCGAGTGCGAGTGCAAGTGCGCGTGCGCGTGCGAGGGGGGTGGGTAGGGACGCGTTGCGGGCAGACGTAGGTTGGGACGACAACGACTAGCCAAGGAGGAGGCTCGCATGCACACGAGAAGCGGCAGGGACAATAACGGCGGAAACGCAATCTTGGGCTGACAGGCAGGTTGGAATCCTGACGCGGACAAGGACCGCACGAAATCGGTTGACAAGAATGGAAAGAGCGTGTCAGACGTGGAGAAGCATCTATAGTCTGCTCTGGTCTGGTCTGTATTGTGTTGTGTTGTCACGACATGTTACATGTATTACACTGCTCATCGGCAACATTAACGACGACGTCCATTCTTCACACCCACTCACAACGAGATCGTACTCGCCGCTGCCGGATCCGGAGCCTCCGGAGGAGACCAACGGTCGCGATCGGAATCGGACCCGAGCCGTCTAAGGTTCTAGTCGTTTGGGGTCTCTAGGGAAGAGTGATGCACGCCGGATGTTGTTCAGTTTCAAAAACAGCATCAGCACACGCTCAAGACCGATACCGCCTCCGCCGTGTGGCGGGCATCCGAGCTTGAATGCGTCCAGGTAGTAGCTCATCGACGCTGGGTCAACGCCTTTCGCTCGCATCCCCTCCTCGAGTAGCTTCGGGTCGTGGATACGCTGGGCACCTGACAGTATTTCCTCCCCACGCATGAAGAAGTCGTAAGAGTTCGAGAGTGTCTGGAAGGCACAACGTCAGGGTGAATGGAGCTTGTATCGAAAAAGGTGTAGCTTACTGGGTCTTCGGGATCGGGCATCGTATAGAACGGACGAAGGGCCATCGGAAATTTGTCGATGATGTAGTAGTCGGTGTCATACTTCGCGCGGACGATTCGTCCGAGGCGCTTCTCGTTAGTCGTGCTGTGATATTCGGACGTCAGGTTAGGTAGAATGCATCATACTCATAGTACGCACTCGATGTCGTCGAGTTCCTCCCTAAGCACGCCGTCTTCGACCAGCAGGTCGACGGCTTCTTTGAAGGAGAGCTTGAGCGTGCCCTCTGGACCTTCGCGCCACTTGAACTCGTCTGCAGGGTACTGTTTCCTCACAGCGTCGATCTCCTTCGAGTACTTCTGCCTCAAGCCACGGAACATGTGCAAGAAGAGCCCGTCGAGCAGCTCCATCACTTCGTGATAATGTTCTTCGATGGCCATCTCGAGATCGAGGCCAATGAACTCGGTCATATGTCGGTGAGTGTTGGCGTTTTCAGCACGGAACACAGGGCCAATCTCGTACACCCTCTCGAAGTCAGCGGCAATCGCCATCTGCTTAGCGAGCTGAGGAGACTGAGCGAGGAATGCCTTGCCTGCAGCATATACATCAGTAGAGTCACAACAGGGATCTGAGATTACGCGACGTACCCTTGAAGTAGCTAACTTGGAACACTGATGCGCCAGATTCTGTAGCAGCGCCCTGCAACTTGGGACTATGAATCTCTGTGAAGCCTTGACCGTCCAAGAACTCTCGGAAGAGATTGCCGATCCCATGCTGTAACTTGAAAACAGCTTGATTCGTTTGTGTCTACGACGCCTTCGTCAAGATCGTGTCCTCTACGGTACTATATCAAACTCACTCTGAGATCCACCACTCGGTTGTTCAAACGCGTGTCAAGAAGCACGCGCTTGAACTGGATGTCTTCGGCCTCGGTTTCCGGGGGCTCGGGACGGTTAGCGTCGTCGACGGTAAAAGGGAGGACGGTCTCTATGCCCGAGATGAGATGCACCTACCACACAACTAGTGTGAGCAACATCATGAAAATCGAGTCACAAAGTCATGACTCACTTGTGTAAGATGCAGCTCGACATCTCCCACCGTCGCACTCTTGATGATCTCCGGCGCCTTCTTGACCACGCCCTCTGCGAGCACGATACTCTCGATCTGGAGACCCGCGGCCCATTTCGCCATTTGCTTGCTTACTTTGCCAGGCGCGACGGTAAGGAGGGCCTGAACGGAGTCAGTGCGCTGGCGCAGGTTCAGGAAAACCATCTTGCTCCCCTGCGCACGCGATGTCTGCACGCGAGCACGCAGGAGGACAGTCTGGCCATCCATCTCCGAAGACAATGAAGCAATTTGGATGCGAGCACGCCTCGGGCGCGATTGCGACTGGTTCAAGGGAAGCTTGCCATAGAACTCAGTAGCATAGTCCTAGAGCGAATCGTGAAGCAGGTCAGCGACGTCCGATCGTAGTCTCACAGATACAGTCGTACTCACGACGTCGGCTGCAGCCTTTTGCGCCTCAAGCTCTGCTTGCCTGGCAGCTTTCTCCGCTGCCTTGCGCGCCTTCTCTTCCTCCTTTGCGCGCTTCTTCAGCTCGCTCTTGGACGGGCCTTTGGGTCCCTCCGCACCCTCCGCGGCACTAGACGGACGCGGTTAAGCGATGTATGGGATAGCCCCAGACCACGCGACTCACGGCACCTCGGTGGACTGTTGTGTCGGTTGTTGGGTAGCCTCCAGTTCAGCCATGATGTGGGTCTATCTTAGGGCACGCTGAGTGTGAGCCCAAGATTTTATAGAGCAGGCGATGCTCGAGAATGAGTCGAGCAGATCTAGAGTTCATGGCGAGTTATCTGATCTAGGCCATGACCCATGTCTAGGGTTAGGAGATAACGCTGTGAAGGTTAAGGTCTGGCTCTGGAGCGAGCCGGGTTGCCCCGGCCGTTCTAACGCCGTGCGAAATCAAGCAGGCGGAGGTAGACAACTCCAGACTTGCTCGCGCTCTGTATATTATACCACCTCATCGTTTTTCCTGCTTTCTTTCATATCATTTTCTCGCCCTCGTCCTCCAAAATGCAGGCCATTGCACGACCTCTTGCTCGCTCCGCACCAAGGCACGTCCGCTATGCGGGCTCGCTCTCCGCATGGTCTGCCGTCCCGGCGGGTCCCCCGGACCCCATCCTTGGTACGTGTCGAACCTCACGGCTCGTATTGCGGAAATCTCCCGGAGGACCACTTCGAGATCGTCCCTGCGGCTTCTCCTGCGCGAGAA
This sequence comes from Lignosus rhinocerotis TM02, assembly GCA_000743315.1. Taxonomy (NCBI): domain Eukaryota; kingdom Fungi; phylum Basidiomycota; class Agaricomycetes; order Polyporales; family Polyporaceae; genus Lignosus; species Lignosus rhinocerus. The sequence goes on along the minus strand of KN050014.1, from coordinate 131,224 downwards.
GTGCTGCTCGCTCGGGCCTCGCTTATGCCCATGTATCCGCTAATATTACTTGTGGTCCACGAGACCCTGCACGGAGTTCTGACGGAGGCAATTGTCCCATGTACCAGGTGTCACTGAGGCCTTCAAAGCCGACAAGGACCCCCGCAAAATCAACCTTGGCGTCGGCGCGTACCGCGACGAGGACGGCAAGCCCTACGTGTTGAACGCGGTCAAGAAGGCGGAGGAGATCCTCGTCCAGCAGAACCCGGACAAGGAGTATCTGCCTATCACCGGTCTTCCCGAGTTCACTCAGGCAGCGGCCAAGCTCGCTTATGGCACGGAGAGCGTGCCGTTGCGGGAGAGCCGCGTGCGTGTTTCTTGCTCAGGATGTTGTGAGCTGGCGCATTCCTGACGCGGCATACGACCGCTGCATAGGTTGCTGTGACCCAGTCTATTTCTGGGACTGGTGCCCTCCGCATTGGCGGTGCTTTTTTGGGCCGATTCTATCCTCACAACAAAACGATCTACCTCCCGGTTCCTTCGTGGGGCAACCATACGCCCGTTTTCCGTGACTCTGGCCTCGAAGTCAAGGGCTACCGGTACTTTGACAAGAAGACCGTTGGCCTCGATTTTGAGGGCATGAAGGAGGACCTGAAGGTGGGTCGGTCATCTATTTTCGGGTGAGAAGCCATTGTTTATCCGAATTTTTACTATGTGAAGAACATGCCCGAGAAGTCGATCGTTCTTCTCCACGCGTGTGCGCACAATCCCACTGGTGTTGACCCCACCCCGGAGCAGTGGAAAGAGCTTTCCGACATTATACACGAGAAGTCACTCTTCCCCTTCTTCGACATGGCGTACCAAGGTTTCGCGTCTGGGTCGACTGCTCGTGACGCCTTTGCGGTTAGGCACTTCGTCTCGGAAGGCCACCAGATTGCGCTCGCGCAGTCGTTCGCGAAGAACATGGGTCTCTATGGCGAGCGTGTTGGTGCGTTCTCGATGATCACGTCGGACCCTGAAGAGCGTGCGCGGGTGGACAGTCAGCTAAAGATCGTCATCCGGCCTCTGTACTCGAATCCGCCGCTGCACGGTGCACGGATCGCGAGCACCATCCTGAGGAACGATGAGCTGTATGGCCTGTGGGAGTCTGAGGTGAAGCATATGGCGAACCGCATCATCGAGATGCGCGTCCGTCTGTACGACAACCTGGTGAAGCTTCACACGCCCGGCGAATGGAACCACATTAAGAGGCAGATTGGAATGTTCAGGTGAGTATTGGGAAAGGCCGTGGTAGGGTCGAGTGAGCTAATGGAATACCGATGACAGTTTTACGGGCTTGACTCAGCCGCAGACGAAGGCATTGGCCGAGAAGGCGCACATCTACATGACTGCCGATGGGCGTATCTCGATGGCTGGTCTTAACGCGAACAACATCGACTACTTTTCGGAGAGCGTGAGCAAGGCGGTCAAGGGCGCACTCTGAACCAGAGGCGAGGATCTAGACGCTAGAGTTTGGTAGAAGGCGAACTAGACATTAATATTGACGGGGTTGACTGTCTATTGCTACGAAGCGACTAATCGAATAGAGTCGCGCCGAGCGACGTACACGCTCGTACGCGGTGCGGTTACTTTGGCCCAACAACTCTCGCGTGAAAAGCCGATTCACGTGTGTGGCCGAGTGTGGCTCCGTTGGTCCCGAAACCGGCACAGGTCGCCGCCCCTGAGGGAATGCCCGATCTGGTATGTGGCGGCCCATATATGCTCAACTGGAAAGAGAAAAGCCGCCATTTTATGACAGGTCTAGGTTCGGGGAAGGATCGACGAAGGCGTTCATTCAAGGCAAGTCTTGACAGTTACCTGAAGTGGATTCCCCCAGCCATGCATATGGCCACCCTGCACCGACCTTGCCATCCCTCCCGTCCCTCTTTCTTCCCTTCCACCATCTCCCTCTCCTCCGTCCTCACCTCATCCCTCATGCCTTCCCCCACCTTGCACCGACTAACCGCTGCCCCTCATCTTCCCGGTGCATGGCCCACTCCCTCCCGCGACTACGACGACCCTCAGGACGCCGACGTGTCTTCCGTGTCCTCTCATGGCAGCTTCTCCCCCAATCTCCGCGTCCATAACGACACCAATCGCAAGGCTCGCCGGCGCTGGACATATGCAGGTCCTCCGCGTTCGCATGACCGTCTGACACGCTTTTCCAGTCCTAATTGCCCCACCTCGGGTCCGTCAGGCGCGAGCGCCTCCCAGGAGACCAAGATGTCTCCTCTCACAGATAACACCGTATGTATGCTCTTGCCTGATGTTAATTCGAAACGACGAAATCACTGACATGTGTTGAGCAGGTCTCGACTCCGCAATCCAGTCCCTTGAATACTCCGGATCTAGCGGACTGGCCTACCCGGCTCGGTGGAAGCCAAGCTCTCCTCTTAGATAACATCGTATCCTCCACCACGGCCGCCTCCCCTTCTATTGTCACTCGTTACCGCAAATTGTCTCCAGTCCGCCAAACACTTGACAGTTTCCCTTGTCCTCCTCGTCTGTCCTCTCGGACTTCCAGGAACCAATGCCTCCCATCACCGCATCTTGACCCGCCTCTTTCGAACCTCTTACCCGGCCTTCCTCCTCTGAATCTGCCATTCTCAGACCTCTCCGCCGTCTTTCCTCTGCAAGATCTACCTTCCGCACCCCCATCTCCGCGTTCGACTTTCTCATCCCGTTCAGCTACGCACTCTCATCTTCCCCTTGATCCGTTCACTGCTGATTCAGACTGCTCCCCGCCTGGGGACCTTGTGCCCCTTTCACCCCAGTTATCAGAGTCTTATGTCTCGTCCGCCTCGCTAGATTCACCGATTCTTCCTGCTGCCATGGTCGCGCCCACTCCATGCGAAGACCCGGCTATGATGCAGCTCCTCCCACCTGCTCACGAGATGGATGCCTTTGCGTTGGCTACCGCCGTAGCGACATCCAACTCGCGCTCTTCGTTCTCCATCCCGCCATCCGTTCAATCTGCGACAGTGGCGTTACCTGTGTTGGAGTTACCTGTGTTGGACTCTACCATCGCCTCTTCTGACCTACCACGGCCACATGCATACAGGGGAGCGTCCGCGATCACATTGGCTTCTGCAGGTCATCCATATGCAGAAGCATCATGCTATCGGGAAGATTTCGCTGCGAATAGCGATACTGCGGGTCTGGTTGTTCCTCCTGTGGAGAACAATGCTCGCGTGCGCCGTCTCTCGGCTCCTCCTAACACAACCTGGCATAGCCCGCGCATCCCATCCGCCAGAACTATCAGCAGCCGTGTGGACGTGGGGGAGGGTAATGTAACGAGGAGAAAGAGTAGACAAGCCAGGCCTGTTCTTGTCAAGGTGCGGAAATTCGGGGAGCGCATTCGCGGACTTTTCAAAGGCAGAGGCGAGTACGTTTCAAAAAGTCAAGCTGGAAATCACGGAGAGAGCCCTGAATACGGTCTGATGACCACAACTACTTCTATTACGAATGTGGAATACGAATCGGTAGGTGGCTCGGTCTCAATATGCACGCCTGTATCTCATTCGGCCCTAGGAACATCCCATACCTATGCCTAGTCCTCGGGCTAGGATGATGCGTAACTACCGGAGATCGCTTCCGCTTCCCCTATTCCTTCCTGTTGTAGCCGATCGCACACAGCCCACAATACCAGGTCGCCCTACCCAAGATTACGATGACGGCTCCCGACATGCGTCCACTTTTCCTCGCCGTGAAATGGCTGCTTTTAAGGAACACTCGGCCATCCCGGAACACCAACCTACCTCGCATGACCTCGACGATCATCGCCGTTCTCCACGTACACCCAAGCCACGAAGAGAGCGCATGCAAGGTTTGTCTCAACCAAATGAGAACGAGCCCCATGCACCGGGCGAGCTCAAGGCAAAAAGCCTTAGAAGGTTTTCGTTGTCGTCTGCTCTGGCGAAGTCAAAGATTGACACATTACGGTCTACGGTCGTTCCGCGTCCACCTTTGTCTACAGTTTCCTCCCGCATTAAAGATAGCGTGAACGTTTCCACGTCAGCGCCTTCAATTACGAGTCATCTGGAAGCTCCCGTTTCCATCTCGATCGACGACGGAAGTCTCGTGGTCCCTAGCACCACTCAATCACGAGAGCAGTTCTGGGGCGGAGAGCTCCCTACAACTCAGCCCGTTTACGACACTCGTTCGACGCGCTCTTCTAGTGACGATTCGCCCACCCGTACCAGGACGAGGACTGCGCCGTCCCAACCTGAAACTTCTACTCCGAAAGACAAGCGGTCCCGCCGCTTCTCTCTGTCTTCGTTAATGGCCAAACGCTCATTACGTCCCCTGGCTTCCGCTCCAGTGCATGGGCATCAACATACAAGTCCTGTCAGCACCATGAAGACAAGACGATTCAGCCGGCGCCGGCCCCGCAGCGACACTGTCACTACAATCACCCGTGAGAACGTGCAGCCAGACACAGTCGTTGTGGAACCAGGACTCGATATCGCCCCTGTGTTACCATCCTTGGAAATCCTTCCCTCCCACAGGCTTAGTGTAGTATCTTCTATCCCGAGCTCGGGGGCGGAGTCAATGTACTTCGACGCTCAAGAACAGGTTCACGATGACGATCATCGGCCGGATTCGGATAGACCCCGCTCGCCCAGGTCCGAGTCCGATCTCGACAGTATGAGCTTTGCACGGACGCCGGACTACTCAAGCGGGACGTTTAGTTTCGGGTCAAGCACGGAACGCGAGTACTACCTCGAGGCAAGCGACCCGGCCTACCTGTACCGCCACAACACTCCCGGCAGGTTCGCCAGCACGGGTACAATGGCCCATCTTGTCGCTGACCGCTCGACCACCCCAATTACCAAGACGCTACGCTTTAGTCCGAGTCTGAACCTGTCGTTTGACATGTCGAACTCCGATCTCGGAGACGACGATGAGATGGGCCGGATGGAGCGCGAAGAAGAGCTCAGCTTCATGAGAGCGCTTGGTTTCGAGTTCGACGAGATCGCACGAAGGGTGAGGGAGGACTCGCTGTGAGCGGGCGCTGGCATCCGCTCATTGCCTGTGGCAAATTAGATGATACTTTACAGTTCAGGGTAATCAGAATACTGCCAGACAGCATGTGTCTTGTCCCCTTGTCGAAATGTTTTGTACTTGTATGTCTTCATGTTGTTGTATCGTTACATGCATTCACGCAGTCAATACCAGCCAAATAGTCTTAACCGATGAAGATTGTGTGGTTGTACGGTTGTACGGGATATTTTAATGACAATCATATGTCCAAGTCTTCATCTGGGTCATCATCATCCAAGTCGTCCGCAGAATCGGGATCATACAGGATCGCAGACGGTGCGTGGGTGTTTTCCGAAGGTTTGCCTTACAGAAATTCAGTTGATCAAATTGCAACGGGATGACAATCCGCAAACCTTCATGTGCGTATGGCAACGGAACCTGCGCTCGAGCGCGCTGCTGTTGTGGAGTGAGATTCAGATTGAATGACAGATTCTGTGTCGGATCGACTGTGTTCTGCGCCTGTCCGCTTGCGAATCGGTGCTCAAGCCTTTGATGGAGAAGCTACATAGAACATACCTCAGGCACAGGTTTCTTCGTCCACAGCACTTTGAGTGTCTCGAGATCACGGAGTTCACACACGCCTCCGGCGGCAAGCGACCACCCTTCGAGCACGCGTTCCACACCCCGCCGTCTTCCCGACCCGTCGGCGCCTCCCCTGACGAGGACCTCGACGACGAACTCTTGCAGGCCGCCGCCCGCGCCGCCCTGGCCGAAGACGAGCTTCTCGGACTCGTAGTGCCGCTCGGCGATCGGGAGGAAGACGGCCCAGAACTTCTCGGGGGGCGAGAGCGGGGGCGGGGGCGTGAGGTAGGCGGTGGAGAGGTGCGTGAGAAGCGCGGTGGGGTGGGCCGTGAGGTGCGTGAGGGTCGCGGAGAAGCGGGTCCCGGTGAGGATGGGGATGAGCGGGCTTGGAGCGAGAATGTGGACGACGAGACGCGATGGTCCTGGGCAGATAAGTTGGCGTCAATAGGTGCGCGCGCGGGGGGTTGGTTGGGTGTGTGCTTACCGCCTCGAGCACGGACGAGGGCAAGGACGTCGGACAGGAGCCGTGTGGTCTCCGCGACCGATGTGAGGTCGGACAAGAGCGTGTCTGCAGAGTCGATGATGACATTTAGCGGTCCTGCAGGCGCTGCAGGTACGGGGATGAGTGCCGGTGTATATGTCGATATACTAGAATCGATATGGTTTACCGGAACGAACGGCCTCGAGCAGCTGACACTTCAACCTAGAGGCCCAATCCTCATCCGAGGAGCTTGGAACGTCCTCGTATCCTGGTACGTTTTCTGTCCTATCAACCACTTGGACGCGTTCGGAGTGCACACGTGGTTGATCCAGGAAACTAGTGGGCAGATACAGACAGCAAAACAAAACGGTCGCTTCACGCGTCCGTTCACTCGCCTGCTTGACCAGCGCGCGAAGGACAGGAAGGCATGACTGAGCTGTGGAAGACTGCACGAGCAGGACTTGTTGGTTGCGTGAAGGCTGTGCGAGGGCGGAAGAGAGAAGAGAGGCCATCTCTACTAGATCTAGCAGTGTGCGCAGATCTCAGCTTCAAGTTCCATGTCGCCATCGGCCAGTCGGACCGTATTACTCGTCTAACAACTTATACTTAGTCGCTCAAGTGACCAGCTTGGCTCACGACTGACATGACTCCCACAGCAGTGCCCATATATAATACCAAAGACTCACGTCAATTGCTCGACAACTACACTCCCCACTGAGTTCATCATGCACATGTCCGGCAACGTAGGAATACCGTTTTCAATGCCAGTATAGTTTTATCACGATGCTGACTACCCGTGCATTGCGGCTGCTAGTACCCTCTCCCAGTAGACCACTCTATGGAGATCCTCGCAGTGGATTCTCCCATTCGCAAGATCTATCCTGAGGAGCTGTTCCCCAATGGTAGCATTGATTGCCAGCTGCAGAGGGCGTGGTTGCTTTACTGCATATTAACATCTGATTCACCGGGCAGGGAGTTATGCCCCTCTTCCTTATGGCCGCGTGAGATATTGGATCATTGGTCCAGAGGACGGCGCCAAGGTACGGTACACATATCTTCTGACGAGTCTGTAACCGTGAGTCACGTATCCACTGGCAGGTCGTTTTGATACATGGTGTCTCCACGCCCAGTCTTACTTGGAAGGAGATCGCCCCATACCTCGCTGAACGGGGATTCAGATTGCTCATCTACGGTACAGTCAGACACTCACGGGTTCCCCTCCACCAACCCTATTCCATCTCACATGCTCGTATTTTGACAGACTTGTACGGCAAGGGCTATTCTGAGGCCCCGAAGACACCATGCGACGGCACCCTCTTTGCCACCCAGCTCGCTCTCCTGATGCAATACGTACGGTGGGAAGCAGCTCACATTGTCGGATTTTCCATGGTCAGTAGTATCTGGTTGTTCGTGATTTTTCGCGGTGGAGACCGACAACGAGTACTAACTGACCGTCGGTGCTGGCAGGGGGGTGGCGTCACCGCGGCATTCACCGCATCCTTCCCGCACCTCGTTGCTGGAAAGACTGTCTTCATCTCATCCGCAGGGCTGCTCCAGGTATGCCGTCCAAACTTGTTCCTTGTCCACGGCATCTAACAAGCTCCACTCGGGGACTCCCTCAGCAATGGTTGCCGGCAATCCCAGTGAGTCCATGACCTATTTCCTCCAGCATACAAGGCCGACTGCATTTCCTTCCCCACAGAACAATCATCTCACCCAACTGAATCATGCAGTATAGTCCTGATCACCTCGTGACATCCGCGGCTATGCTGACGACTTGCCAGCTCCGCCAACTTCAAGCGACGGAGCTTCCCGGATACAACCGCAGCCTCCAGTCGTGCTTCGACGACGGACCGATTCGTGGCCTAGAGAGCACCTTTGACAAGGTCGCCAACCTGTCGGTCGGACCGGAGAACAAGCCTCTGCAAGTCCTGATCATCCATGTGAGACCAATGGCCCCAATCAAAACATTGGTTACTGATAACACACAGGGAACGGAGGACGAGATCGTGCCTTATGAGGAAGCAAATAATATAAAGGCGCGAATCCCACATGCAGAACTAGTCACCGTCAATGGCGCATTCCATGACCTGGTTGTGAGAGAAAAGCACTCGAGGATCGTCGCGGAAGCTCTCGCTCGCTTCTTGGAGTAGATGTCTCATGGGGTAGTTTGCACAGGCCACTTTTAGATGTACGCTCGAGTTATGATTAATACGGTGCAGGGTAAACTATATACGGACTCGTGAGCCCTCATGCTCATTGTTGTTCAGCGGCCCAACGAGTCTTCTCCAGGATCATGACGCTACTCTGCCACCGGAGCGCACCAAATCTATCCGTCTTTTTCTCGACCTCGAACCCATGCGTGCGCAGAGCTTGGCCGATGTAGCCCTGCAAGGGAGACTCTACAGCGCGCACGGCCTCCAACTTCGCGTCCGAAGTGAATGCATGCCGGAGGGAGAACTCAAGCAGGTCGTTCGCCATACCCGCAGGCCGGTACTCCTCGTCGACGTAGAAGTGACGGATGGACGCGATTGTAGAGGTGCCTTTGGACATAGGCATGATGGGCTTCCCAGACCTGTTCTTTTTGATCGTCTTATCAGCAATGGCTTCGCTGGAATCCGCGTCGAGGGACGCGTCAAGTGCGATGTGGCCTATGATCCTGTCTCCATACTGCAGCACCCAGAAACCGGAAGCTGGTGAACGCGAGTAATATGTAGGAATTTCGACAAGGTCTGGGCGACGAAGGATATGGGCGGAACGGTCGTCGAAATCCCATCGGTTAAGCCTAACACGAGGTTGGGAGAGGTTGGGAGAGTTCAACACATGTGCGAGAAGCGTGAAACAAATCCTCATACCAGTCAATGGCAAACATAAACGCAATGGACATACTGCCGAAAGCAGGGACCGGCGCTAGGTAGCCCAGGTAGCCATGCTCGGGATTCGGCCACCAGTTCATATACTGAACGAACATGCTTGAGAGGCCAATCCATACCCCAAGAATCAAAGGATGGAAGTACACTGCCAAGAAGAAGGTAATAGGTACATAAGGGAGAGCCAAGACAGTGTATAGACAACTCACTCTGCCGGTTGGCAGTCGCAATAGGCTCCATCTCTGCCTTCCCGACCATGAGGCGAATGACCTTCTGGTCCATGAAGTCGACGGGGCGGATCCTTGCGTTGGGTTCACCCATTTCGACTAGAGCGACTTAGTGGTTATGTAGGAGAGAAGTATGGGAGACGACCATGATGAGAGTAGAGGATGGGACGATCCCAGCTGCGGCTGTAACTTTTCACGCACGTTCGTTCCACTACACTGTATGCGATTCAAAATGTGCATCTGATACTCAGCAATACCAGTCTCCCACGTGACCAACGCGTGCGTCTCCTGTGAGATCGATCGCGAATCGCGATTCGATAATCGAATCGGATTTATAGTCGACCCGCTGCGGCTCAAGAACAACTTGAATCCTGAGACATCACTAGCACTGGCAAGATCTAAACTTACGCACATCAACTCACAGTCTTTGTATCTGTAACAGAAGAGATGCTCATCACAAAGACATATCACGATGTTCCAACTAAGCTCGACCCTAACGGTCGACCTATCAGGATCTTCATCATCGCCCCTACTGTCGCTGGCTATCCAAACGCAAAGTTCCCCGGTAAGTACTGCAATTCGCACATGAAAGTCCGCTAACACCATATGAGTACAGGCGTTGTGTGTTTCAGGTGGGAGATACCCTAGCAGCACGTCATGGTACGAGTTTGACTGGTCCCTCCAAGCGAAATCTACCAGGTGACAGGTCCCGTTGAACGATTCGCGGGCCAAATCGCGAGTCAAGGGTATGTCGTAGGTGAGCGCGTGTAGTTCTGTGGTCGTTTTCATCGCTGAATCTTCTTCGATCTAGCATGCCCATCGACATACCACGAGTTCGAAGGGCCAGAGCCAATCCCTTACGACGTCGAAGGCAAGTGATCCCTCCATTCGCTATTTGACTCTTGTGACCTTCTCCAAACCCCAGGCACTGATAGAGGCAACAAGTACAAGGCCAGCGACTCTCCCGGGCCTTTGTGGGACTCCCTCTGACTATTTCCGTAGATCGAGAAGGAGGTTGCCGCCTATGATGAGGTACGTTTTCCCTCCGTTGCGGTCGTGCATCGCAGGTTGTCAAAACTCGGCATCTAGGATGCCAAGCTAGCCATCGATCTTCTTTGCTCTCTGAAGAACTGCAATGGGCGCATCGCCGGTCTGTGTCACATAACCCTCCTAGTGTATTGCCCTCCCAACTCTTCTCCTTAACGCACGCAGCTACGGGAATGTGTCTAGGTGGACATTTGGTGCGTGGTGCATCCGACACATGTCCTTGCTGCATACTCATCAATGGGTTCACAGGCATTCAGGGTACGTATTTCACAGTGCACAGCGGAAATGCCTTGATACCTCCGTACAGGCCGCCTTCGACCCGCGCGTCCTGGCCTCCGTTTGCTTCTTCGCCACAGATGTGCACTCCGCCACGCTCGGCAAGGGCAAGAACGATGATTCGCTTCTGCGCGTTCGGAATGGCGATCTCACTGGCAAAGGCGAACTTGTGGTGCGTGTCTCCAATCGGCACATTGACCTGACGTTGATTTTCCTCCCTTGCCAACACCATCCATTCCTCAACGAATTCCCGCTACAGATGATCTTCGGTAAACAGGTGCGTTCGAACGTTGGCAAAAGGCAGGGATATTCACACCACTTCCTCCACATCCCGGGCCATAGGACACCCACGTTCCCCGCAATGGACGGGACCTGATTCGTAAGACCCTTGAAGATGCCAACGTTCCGACTTCAGTATGTTCCAAACCACCCTCATGTTCGCGCGAATCAACAAGATAGCTCATTATGTCATCATTAGTTTTTGGAAGTACAGGCGCAGCACGCATTCATACGCGACGAATCTTCTAAAGGTCGCTGGGATGCCTCACTAACGCGTTCGTTGTTCACTTTCATGATGGAAGTGTTCGACCGTACAGTAGGTAGGGATCTGGGTGAGAGAGTGGATAGTGATGGTAAGATTGAGCACGTCTGTTAAATGCAATTGCTGTGTTTCCTTGCACATTGCGACAGTGGCCAATGTCGGTAATGCATCCCCTGCAGGCGCACCCACCACACAATGATACAAAACCAAGATATGAGAGCAACGCTACAATCAATTCATACTTCTCATCCTCTACACACAACGCATTACAGAACATGTGCCATGACCCGGCGACCGGACCAATGGCATGCTTCGTGATCGTGAATACAACAATGATGGCGGTTATAAGAACACAGTTGCGACAGTTGAGATACCATGCGAGATGAGAGAAAGAAAGCGAGAAAAGACACAGGGAAGGAACAGTTGCATCTACGCCATCTACTTCTTCTTCCCGGCCTTCTCTGCCGACTTCGTGACTGGCAGAGACATCAGCAACGCAGGTCCATCAACATGATGTAGTAGTTACTCACCCTTGCCACCAGACTTGTCAGTCTTCTCGACGCTCTTGATGATACCGACCGCAACCGTCTGCCTCATGTCACGGACGGCGAAACGACCAAGGGGAGGGTACTCGTTGTATGACTCCACGCACATGGGCTTGCTCGGCACAAGCTTGGCAATGCAAGCATCGCCAGACTTGACAGACTTCGGGTTCGCCTCAATCGACTTACCAGTTCGACGGTCGATCTTCTCGATGAGCTCGGCGAACTTGCAAGCAATGTGCGCGGTGTGGCAGTCGAGAACAGGCGCGTAACCCGCACCGATTTGGCCAGGGTGGTTAAGGATGATAACCTGAGCATTGAAGGAGGCCGCCTCCTTGGCGGGGTCGTTCTTAGAGTCGGAAGCGACGTTGCCACGGCGGATATCCTTGACGGAGACGTTCCTACACACATATCAGCGACAATCACGTCAAGACTTGAAGCCTGGATACGTACTTAACGTTGAAACCGACGTTGTCACCAGGGACACCCTGCTCGAGCTGCTCGTGATGCATCTCGACGGACTTGACCTCAGTGGTTACATTTGTAGGCGCAAACGTGACAACCATGCCAGCTTTGATGACACCAGTCTCAACACGACCAACGGGCACCGTACCGATACCACCAATCTTGTAGACGTCCTGGAGAGGTAGACGGAGGGGTTTGTCAGACGGACGGACCGGAGGCTCGATAGCGTCGATGGCATCAAGGAGAGTCTTGCCCTTGACAGCGCCAGCCTTGGTCTCCTTGGTCCAGCCCTTGTACCATGGCATACTAAGAAGAGTTGGTAACGCATTATTGCGACCATTACCATAATCAAGTATCACGGCATATACGTACTTCGCGGACTCTTCCAACATGTTGTCACCATGCCAACCGGAGATGGGGACGAACGCAACTGCCTTGGGGTTGTAGCCCACCTTCTTGATGAAGGTTGACGTCTCCTTCACAATCTCGTTGAAACGGTCCTCGGACCACTAAATCAATTGTGAGTACTGACAATTATGGGAGAAGACACAACATGCCTTAGTGGTGTCCATCTTGTTGACGGCGACAATAAGCTGCCTGACACCGAGGGTGAAAGCCAGGAGGGCGTGTTCGCGGGTCTGGCCATCCTTGGAGATACCAGCCTCGAACTCACCGGTACCACCGGCAATGATGAGGATAGCGCAGTCAGCCTGCGAAGTACCAGTGATCATGTTCTTGATGAAGTCACGGTGGCCAGGAGCATCAATGACCTACTCAACGTCGTGATAAACTCAGATGCACAGACCCAACAGACGGGAAAGCAACGCACCGTAACCATGTATTTCGGAGTCTCGAACTTCCAAAGAGCTATATCAATAGTGATACCACGCTCCCGCTCAGCCTTGAGTTTGTCAAGTACCCAGGCTATGAGGACACAATCAGATACCGAAACCTGTGAGCGCTAATATGTACTCACCATACTTAAACGAGCCCTTGCCGAGCTCAGCAGCCTCCTTTTCGAACTTTTCGATGGTACGCTTATCGATACCACCACACTTGTAGATCAAGTGACCAGTGGTGGTTGACTTGCCGGAATCGACGTGACCGATAACTGCATATTGTCAGACGGAGTACCACGATGGCGCACGATGCAGTCGTACTTACCGACAACGTTGACGTGGGTCTTCTCCTTTCCCATTTTGATGTTGATCTGCAATGTCGAAGTTAGTATGCCGTGGCGATCGAAAGGGTTTCGCATGACAAGGGCACCCAACCGGGTAGATAGCACATGAGCGCGCGAAGCTGGTCCCGCAGACACTCTCGCTTTCTGCTCTGGGGAGAGCCTTAACAAGAACAAGATAGACAACTCACGCAAAAGAAAGTGTAAGGAAGTGAGGGAGTGAGGGGAGGAGATGAGGGTAAGAAGCAACTGGAGATGGACGGGATGTTATGGTTTTTGTACCCTCGCACAGGTCGAAAATTTCAGATGATCGATGGAGATCTCACTGATTATACAACCCTCCACCCATGTCCCGGCCGGCTCCGCCGTGGCCGGAGTCATCGCCGGTTCCTTTTGGTATTATGTATGTAGCCAACTGAAGCGTTCACCATAACCTTTCCGTAGGAACAATCTTCGGGTGGTGGAAGGACAAGAGTAAAAACTACAATTGGTATCTATTTCACAGAATTGGTGCTGACTACGCATATACATACATCGTATGATGAGACAATGTGATGTGGTAAAACATATGATAGTGTGAACGAGTATCGATGTAATGGCGTCGATAACATTAATGTGGGCACAATGCCCATGAGCGAGTCAAGATCAATAATCGCGTCTCGGTAGCTTCCGAGGTGGACGATGTCTTTCTGGTGGAGAAATAGCGCCAACGAAGTCAAGGCTTCGTCAAGAGCGCTGCCTGCAGGACATGAAGCGATCAGACAACATACCGTACCTGCAAAAGTGATCCTGTCAGCTCTTGTGCATTGTGAATCATACGGGTGTCCGCGCAGCCCCAAGCCACACGCACTCTCCACACTCCCTTCGAGTATTTGGTCACTGGTCACAAGTCCAACCCCCATCCTCCTTTGCCGCTCAAAAATCGGCTTTGCAAGATCGTTGGGAACGTTGGCCGCGCGTTCACGTCAACTCGCAGACAGGCCCTAACCAGCGTCGCCGCATCGCCCAGGGCACCCCCGCCGTCAGGCTCTTCGCCTTCTCTCTCCTTACCCTCCATGCATCGCTCATCCAACGCGATCGATGCACTTGCGAACGGTGACTCGAGACCATCCTGAGCTTCCGCGGCTGTGGTGAAGGGGCATTCACCGACGAGCATCACATACGCGACTACGCCGAATGCCCAGACATCTTGCTCCTTGCCAAAGTATCGCTCCCCACGTAGGATTTCGGGTCCCGCGTAATCGAGGCTACATTTTCCCATGAATGAGAACGGTCAATGAGTGATGGTGTATACTTTGCACTCACGTGCCGCTGAACGTGTCCCAGCCACCCTTCTTGACCAGACCAGAGCTTCCGAAGTCAATGAGAACACACTTGCCTGCCGGCCCAAGAACAACGTTCTCATCCTTGATGTCGCGATGCACTTAGAGCAGCCCCTCAGCGTCTTAGGACATTGTAAAAGCTGTCCATACTCACCGATGCCCTTGGAATGCAAGAACGCGACAGCATCTGCAATCTGGCCGAGGTATGTTCGGATGAGACTTGGGGGTAGCCCGTGCGGATAGCTTTCCACCAGGTCAAATAAATCTGAGGGCGGAGGTGGTTCGTTTGGCTTGGGCTCTGGTGTTGTGGACGGCAAGACAAGATAATAGTAATGGTTGTCCTCGAAGAAATCGAGTAGAGGGCAGATATTGGGGTGGCCGCTCACCACTTTCCCCTCTACCCACTCGTTCGGAGAGTCCTGGTTGCGAAGCGGATCCCAGGGCCGTGGTGGCGGTAAGACGTAGTGAGTTGTGGATATTGAAGACATGACGTATATCTCTATCGGGATGGTTCCAAACTTAGGGTGTCGTTTCCAGCAGTCTGCCAGAATACGGGATTTGATGATTTGCTTAATCACAAGTGGCGGCTGTAGATCAACGTGAACAAACACGGATGTGAAGTAACATGATGTGTGGCAGCCTCTTACCCCCAATGACCCGTCTTCCATCATCTCTCGGGCACGTTTGACCAGTCCGTACGCGCCACGGCCAATCTCTCGTTCGATAACGAATTCTGATATACTCCGATCGCCAACTGACCTAGGGTTCTCTCCTGGAGTAGGGGGGCCAGTGCTGCTAGCCACACTAAGATAACTGGCTGCGCTGTTTGTACGCACAAGCTTCTGAGGGCCTGCAGGCATCGGGGATGGAGGTTCGACCGGAGCAATGGATACGCGCCCAGCGACGAGCGAGACGCGCTGCTGGGATGATCGGCGGCGCATACGAGGGAATTGACTCGAACGCGGGGAAGAGGGTGTGCTAGATAACGGACTCCTCGCAGAAGAGGCTCCGGAAGGAACCAATGGATACGTAGGATGTGGAGATGTAGGTCGGGATGACAAAGGACGAGGAGAGGAAGGACGAGACTGGACCGGAGAACGAGTCAATGGACCTGCAATGTAACTGCCCGCACGCGAGGACAGCGCGGTTGAAGGAGAGGAGCATGTAGTGGACGTAGATACCATGGACACTCCGTTCGTGGCTGCAGACCTTGGCACTGTGGAATTGCTCAGCCACACTGGGCGACTTGGACGTAGGCAACTTGGCCGCTCCCTGGAAGCGTTGACGGCCTCAGTAGCGATGACATCGTTCTTCTCGTGGTCGCTCTCGCTCTCGAGAGCCTGGTTATGATTGTTCCACTGGAAGCCGCGACCGATAGATGTGACGCCCCAACTGTTACCCACACTTGCGGCGCGGTACAAACGTGGGCTGGAGGGCGGAGGCAACCAGTCGTCGTCATTGTCGAAGGAGAGGTCGACTGAGGGGGCAGCAAGCATGATGCCTGGCAAAGGAGCCAAAGCCCTTGCACGGAAGGTCCGTTGAGAGAGACTTGGGTTGGATGATGGTGGTGCAGAGCGTGAACGCGAAAGGCGGAATGACGGCTTGTGAGACCGCGGCTGCAGGTCTTTGCACGTGAGCGATGGTTTTCCGACGCATCGCGGCAGCCTGAGCCGGCTGGTTGCAGTCCACACATACTCGTCGTCCTCTGAGCTCGAGTCGTGTCCCTCTTCCATGGGAGCGGGAGGGTACATCGTCGTGGCTGTAGCTACTACGGTCCCAATTGGACGTCGACTCGATCCGGGGGGTTCCCCGTCTGAAATTGCCAGTTTGCCACACGAGCCTCGTCGGGTGATAAGCCCATAACCGCCCGTCCATGTGGCCCGACATTCACGTGGCATAAACGCCCGACACCTCAGCGAAATCTCAGTCTGGCATTGTCCCTAAGTCTCAGTACGCCGCCTTTAACGTTCCCCTCAAGCTTCACGAATTGTAGGTCCATTATGGTCAATATATCGACAGCCCAGTGTTCCAGGATTTAGTCGATATGACCTCAGTCATGCATTCGGATCTCAAGACGGTGGATGCGGAGTCGACTCTTTGGATGACCTGGGCTGCCATATCCTGTGTCTTGCTTGAATTGCCTCGGTTCGTCCGCTCATTTCAACTTTGTAGCCCGCCATGGTGAAGGTTCCTATCGTCAAGAAGCGTACCAAGCCCTTCAAGTAAGACAGTTATGTTTTGAGCCGCTTGCAACGGTAGTTTGATGTCCCTTGTTCAGGCGTCATCAATCTGACCGCTACAAGAGCGTGAAGGAGGCATGGAGGAAGCCTAAGGGCATTGATAACCGAGTAAGGCGTCGGTTCAAGGGCCAACTGCCCATGCCAAAGGTGCGCAACGATTCCCGCTCGATGATGAGTATCACTGATTGTCACCCAGATTGGCTATGGGAGCAACAAGAAGGTTGGAAGAAAGTGTTTATCGTTATCTAGAAATTCTGACCAGTTGTGTGGCAGACTCGTCACCTCCTCCCGAATGGCCTGAAGAAGTTCTTGGTCAGCAACATCCGGGAAGTTGACCTTCTCCTAATGCACAACAAAAGTTTTGCGGCGGAGATCGCGCATAATGTCAGCAGCCGCAACCGGACACTCATCATCGAGAGGTATGTTTCAGTAGTACATGAGTGCTCGATAATTCTCAGCGATTTGCTACAGGGCAAAGGTCCTCGGTGTGAAGGTTACCAATAGCACGGCCCGTCTGCGGTCAGAGGAGTGAGAGGTCTTTGTCGGTATCATTGTTGTCTCACTCGCTACTCCCTACCGTGTATCCATTCACCTATGCCGAATATTATCGACATGCGACATGACCGAGGCATATGATCAATAGTAGCTGTGCTGGTATCCCGCTCTTATGAATTCGAACTCTTTCGGTGTGCTTTCAGTTTGGTCCGTCTCATCGGTATGCGCGGATCATCTTCTAAATTCGGCGAATCTGTCGCATGAATAACGCACGTGCTCCAAAGGGGGGTAAGGCGTCAGAAAGAATGCCTTTTAAGTTTTGGGAAGGTGGAAAACTAGAGATCGTGATTCCAGCCAACATATCGAAACTGTTCCGATTTACCAATTCGCCGTCGCCAGAGATTATAGTAGATCCTGCAGGTAGCCACAATTCAGTACACTCTGGTTTGTTCACTCTGTCTGTCTCACTTCTGTCTGATCATATCTCCTCTTCGATGTGTTCCAGGTGCAGACGTTGCTCGATGGGACCGATGAACAACACTAGACAAGCAATGCATGCAGGAACTTGGTATACAAATGACCCCATAAAGCTACACGAGGAATTAGCAACCTGGCTCCAAGGCGTCAACCCATCTGAGGACGATTTCAAGCCACCCGTACCCGGGACCAAAGCCATTATTGCGCCGTACGTATCTTGGTGCTGTCCACTAACACCCACTCTGACCATTATCACTTACAGCCATGCGGGTTATTCTTATTCTGGCCGTACCGCAGCTTGGGCCTACAAGAGTATCGATACAACTGGAATGTACGTGTATCTTTGCAGTTTCGATCATCTAACGCTGCTGCTAACCACTTTACAGCAAGAGGGTTTTTATCCTTGGCCCTTCTCATCATGTGGCACTCGATAGATGCGCTCTCACACGATGTACCGAGTATCAAACGCCCCTTGGAGTACTGCCGATAGACACTGAAAGTGAGCCAACGCTATGAGTATGTGATGGACCTTACTGAAATGATTCGCCCCTCAGCGACAATGGAGCTCAAGCAAAAGGGTGACTTCGCAGAAATGTGTCTCAGCACTGATGAAGACGAGCATAGCATCGAGATGCATTTACCTTACATCCGCAAGGTTTTTGAAGGGTAACGGAGCGTTCAGGGACATCGATTCTCCATCCTGATCACGAATCAACAGTTTGGACATCAAAATCGTGCCTATCCTTGTCGGCGCAATCGACCACAACCAGGAAATCGAATACGGTAAACTACTGGGGCCGTACTTAGCACAAGAAGATACCATATTCGTCGTGTCCAGCGATTTCTGTCATTGGTGAGTCAAGTGTACAACGTCATCCCGACTGTTTTCAATGACTGTTACATGATCATACCCGTAGGGGCACTCGTTTCCAGTATACGGTCTACTATCCAAAACCACCCCTCAGCTCGACTGCCGCCACTCGGTTTCACCCCACCGCTCCCGCTACTTCATCTGACTTTCCCATCCATGCATCCATCTCAGACTTGGATCACGAAGCGATGGAGCTCCTCACCCTGCCACCGTCTACCGCCGCCCAAGCCCACCACCAGTTTGCAGACTACTTGGCGAGGACGCAGAACACAATTTGTGGTCGTCACCCGATCGGTGTGCTGTTTGGTGCACTCACAGCCTTGGAGACGACAGGCATATCCCCGAAACTCAAATGGGTACGGTACGAGCAAAGCAGCCAGTGCATGACAATCAAAGACTCTAGTGTTAGCTATGCTAGCGCGTTCGTGACCTTCTAGTTACATGACAGACAGATATGACGGGAAGGCAGAGGCAACGTGTATGATTGTCTTCTAGTTGACTGTAGACAGAATGTACAATAGCGACTGTATTGAAGATGCCAATGACTCATTGATTGACTGTGTGTCGGCGAGGATACGCCACTAAATCTGTGCCTGTATCTCTGCTGGGAGGAGATGGGCTTGTAACCCAACCGGATGGTCCCACTCATTTTCCGTTCCAGGTTCTCCGGGGTGGTTGACAACCTAAATATCGATCAGACCGTCCGCGTGATCCAAACCAGCGGCTGCACTAACCTTGCCGTCGATGATGATAGCATCTTCGAAGCCCCAATCTCTGGTGGACCCATCCTTCAGATGTCCACCGTCCGCAAACATCTCCGCAACCCAATGACCTACCGCTTTCGGTGGGCCATCGATACGCTGCAGATAAGTCAGAGTGCAGCATCCAACTCTGAACGAGAGACTCTTCTTCCCGATTAGTTCTCGTGTGAGCGCGATGGCCGTCGCAGCATGGGTGACCAGGAGGATGCACGTATGTTTCTCACCGAAACGGTGCTCCACAGCCGGGACAAGGGCACGCATGAGGTCCCGCGCGCGATCGTGAACCTCTGAGACATCCTCGCCCCTACGAGTGGGGTAATATATCGACTCCCAGGAGACGTCGATCTCGGGGAAATGAATCCGAAGATCCTTTGCGGAGGAGGGACGCGGGTGGAGGCCTGCTCCCTGTTCAGCAGGAGAATACCATTCCGATAGCCCTGAATGTAGCCTTGGTTATTCAACCTGAATTATGGCTTAACAAGATGTTGTAGATGCCGGGACACGTACCGTGTTCAACGTAGAGAGGCACTTGGAGTCTGTCTGCACTGGGTTTTGCTGTTTGAAGACAGCGATCTGTACATGCGTGCTCAGTGCCATGGTCATGACCCTTCAAATGTATTCGCATTCAAGGGCTTACAGTAAGGTGAACAGAAGATAGCCGTAGGTCTCTTCTTCTCAGGTAGAGAAAGGAAGAATTGTGCCAATTCCTCAGACTGAGCTATCCCGAAGTCAGCGAGGGGTGGATCGCGAGGTAGTCCTGAGTAGGCGAAGTGTCAGTCAGTACTGTTGGTTTCATACCTCATCCGTCGAATTGATCTGCACCTGTGAGACTTTTACTGCACAGAAGCTAGTGAGTATCTGCGACGGAGTAGAGAAGATGGCTGCATATCACCAGTCGTTAGTTACCCAGTTCAAACGATATCCTGTAGTGGGCAGATTAGTCAATACCGTGCTACCGAAAACTGCCAGATTCGAGTAACTCTTACCATGCCTTGCGATATAGATGTGTTCAATTGTCATGACAATGTATGTTCTCTGTTTTTCAAGTGCAGAAATCTGAGAGAATCGTTGTTGTCAAATTAAAATGATTGCGCCAATGCCGTTGAGGTATTCACCTAGGTAGGTCTGTACTAGTTTGTAGTGGTTGTCGGTCCACACTTTCAACGTTGTGGAGTCAAGCGGTTGCGAAACTTCAAGCCATGCCGGGTTCATGATAGTGCCCCCAGGAAATTGGTCGCATGGTGAACACGTTGGTCTAGAACAATTGAAGCCAGCGTTTCAAGTGATTTTACAGCATTGTTTCTGAGCGCGAAATGCATCGACAGGTCTTACACCTCGTATACAACACGACTAAATATGGAAAGCCACAAAACATAATATACCATGTGTAGTCTTGGTTCATGTGTCATGTCAGGGGATGGTGAGTGAACTACTACAGGGATCGGGAGCCGGAACGCATGTTACGTAAGCAGCACCAAGGGAGACAGGGCAGAACTACGAGGTGGGAGGCTGCAGAACGTGCGCAACAGATATCAAGACAGACCAACAAACGAACAAAGCAGGAATGGGATGAGGGATGGGATGACTCCGAATTTTGTCGGGACCACGCTTTGAGGGTGATTACAGGTTGATGGCTGAGGATCTTTGCTGGGTCTCAAGCCAGCGACGGGAACGCGGTCTCGTCGTCGACGTTGAGCGTTGTGGTCGCACTGGTATTGTTTCCGCCACGGCCGCGTCCTGCGCCACGGCCGCGACCACGGACACCACGCTCACCGCCGCGGTCACCACGACCACGACCGCCACGGGAGGGCCGCTCGAAACGGGCTTCAATTTCAATAAAGACCTTATCATCCCTCTTCGCCTTGGCCTTGGGAGCGGCCTTGGCCTGATGCAAACAACATTAGCAATTTATGACGAATTCCCTCTGTAACGCATACCTTGCCAACGAAATACGCGGTCCCCTCCTCGTCCTTTTTGGTGACAACGACAGCATCCTTGAAGGCAGAGTCATCGACCTTACGGGCTTCAAGTTTGGGCACTATGTCGATACTTCCTTGCTTCTTCCGGTACTCGTCCAGGGTCAGAGTGTTGTCCTCCTCCTCAGGTTCGCGAGGCTTGCGCCCTTCGCGGTCGCTAGGCTTCTCGCCAGCCGGGGCTGCACCCTCAGCAGGGATCTCAGTAGGAGCAGCGCCCCAGGCGTCGGCATCGCCTACAGTGTTGCCCCACTCATTGGTCTCTGCAGCGGCATCGGTAGCGGCTGCATCCTCGGCCTTGAGTTCTGAGGCACCCTCGTCTCCGCCCCACCCTTGATGTACCTTCTTGTCGGAATCGCTGGACGGCCATAAGGCGCGTCAGCGCACCACCGTCGAAAGACAATAATGATTGACCTACGTCTTCCCAGTCGCACTGTGGCGGTCGAACTGGCGGCCGCGACCCCGTCCACGATCGCCACCACGACCTCTACCCCTACCACGGCCGCGACCTTCGCCATCGGCTGTCGAACCGGGATAGGGGTTGGTTGAAGCGAAGGAGTTAGAAATTACGATGATTAAGTTCCCATCCTGCTTGTCGAGTCATGGACACATACCACGCTTCTTAGGATCACCAGACGGATCCTCTGCGGATACCTCTGCGTTCTCCTTATCGCGGGGGGTGGTCTTTCCACCACGCTGGTAATACCTGCCTGCTCTTGAGGCAGGGCCACCGCGAGACTTCTGGGTTCCACGAGCAGGTGCAGGAGCAGGGGCTGCCTGTTTGGCCGGAGTGGCAGGGGTAGGGCTCGTCGGCCGTGAGGCATCCTCTGTACATCACAAAGAAAGGTCGGTCAGAGATCTCCCTGTAATCATGGAATCATGTGGGATGATGTACAGGGCGTAGTAACGTAGTAACTGAATGAACAGAGTACCCACCATCGAGGAGGGCGAAAGGATTTCTGCTGGCCACCGACATGTTTAGTGACGGGGCCCTCTTTTGCAATCAGTGGGGGGATAGGTTCCCTGAACGGCTGAACACAGAGTAGATTGACGGGAGGAAGAGGAGCTTTCGCTGAGGTCTCAACGGATCCTGGCCTAGGCGGGGACCCCGTGACCGCTCTGTGGGGTCCGGCTCCAAGCCACCCGCCCATCGCTATACAGTTCTTCGCACCCTTATAACGCCTTCACTCCTGATGCGACGCCCTCAACGCTTAAACACAGGTTAGTTACTCATCAAATCCTCATATTTCATGTGTGAGTGTTAATCTTCTTTTACCCAGCCCTCAAAAGCATCTCGACGATGACTCTCTCGCCGGTTAACTGGACTTGAGTGAGTTGAGGACCTCGAGACCGTCATAATGGGCTGGAGAACAAGAAGACGTCAGTTGCGAACGACGGGACTTGGGTGCGGCGCGCTCGTGCTGTGTAGATGAGACTTTTGTCTTAGCAGTTGGCCCTTCGTGGTCGCTGCATGAGCTGCGTCGCAATGTCCTGTTGTACATCTTCCAACTAATATTGAATACGTTGTGCCCCACTTCCACAGTATGACTGCTATTGGACTCCATGCAATGCACTTTGGTCTGAGGTGCTCAGCCGTGTGGTTCCATGTAACTTGCAAGTAGCGTGGTGTGCGTGAGTATGGAGTGAAGGCTGCGCGGATGAGGATGTTGGGATAGCGCGGAGATGCACTTGTGACCTTGTTCATTGTGACTGAAGATGTGCAAGTTAGCATACAACTCAAACGCTCTACTTTCGACTCCCTCCCTCTCGAGCTTAGGCTTCGGCACTGTTGCTAGCAGACTCCCTCAGGCCTCATACCTCCGACCGATGGCCGGACGTCGACTCACGATTTCTTCTCTACTCTGCCGCGATGAGCAACCCACCGACCAATCACAAGCATCAGTCACCCCTTCCCATCCCGCTTCCTCACAGATTCATTCCAGTCTCTCTGGTCCTGGCGTTCCTCCTGCTGAACACCAGAAGTCCCAAGTCCGCAACATTGCCAACCCGGAATCGCACACGAACCCATATGACAGCAGAGCATATTCATATTATGAGAGCGACACTGAGGATGTCTCATCCGTCTATCATCCAACACATACTCTCTCACCCCCGGTCGACGACGTGTTAGCACATCCTGAGCTACAAAAGGATATCACAGATGATATGTTAAGTCGATCGGAAGCCTTGACAAGCAACTCAGGGTCTCTTGTCTCATCCGTAAGCCATGAACAGACCTTTGTATCCTACCATATTCCCCACCATCTCTCCTCGGCCGCCTCACGGCCAGTTTCATCCTTTCGTCGAAGCTCAGACCCTAGCCGGCCGGAGTATCGTTTATATGAAGGGTTCGCCTACTCCTCTCCACCCTCAACGTCACGGAGTGCTCGTTCAGAATACCTGCCATCTCCTCCCGCACATCCCCTCTCCGCCCCGCTAGCAAAGTTTGATCCGTCTCCCCAGCACTCGCCCATACACCGACGGCCGTCACAGTCCCCAGTTCGCGGGATACCTCATCCCTCAAACCCGCCAACAAGCACCTTCCGTCACATGTCTCGGTCTTCGTCGTTCAGTCACCCGCAGGGATCACAGTCACCGCCCCAGTCTCACTCCCAGGGCCACACCATTCCTACTGGCAATGGAGCATCAGGCCGCGAGTCTGCGATACCGATACCCCGCAGTGTCTCACATCACACAGGACCGTTTTCTCAAATCGACGCGCCGTCTACTGCTCCAAGATCAACTGCGGTGGAAACGCTGCTCAATACGGAACGTGTGAAGTCCCCTGATATAGGAATGGGCATGCGAGGTAGTCTTGGGGACCTGGGAGGTTTGGAAGCGTTGGTGGAGGCCGCCACGAAGGAAAGACGCAGGTTGAGCGGTGAGCTTCTGACTCCTCTGGAATTTAGGGAAACTGCTCGCCGGGCCTCTATGAGCCCTGTGCTGAACCGCGTCCCATCGTCACTCCCACAACCTTCACTTTCCCCGGTGATACAGAGGAGCCCAGTGCTTCCTTCTCCCCGCGTGGACGCCCGTGTCAATTCGCTAGCCGTGATCCCTCTGGGCTCAGTGACAGGTCACGACGGTGAACCGCCCACCAAGAGGCGCAGACGGACAGGCAGTTCCGGGACTACCGCTCCTATCGTTCACTCAAATGCGACTCCCGTTACTACTGCACCCAAATCCCTTCCTCCGGTAACACCCACAACCTATTCCCCAAGTCATGCAGCCCAGTCGGCTCTACCTACAACTGACCAAGCACATTCTCATCCTGGTTCTCCCCACGCTTCCCCAAATATCCCAGCAAATGTTTCAACTGATGCAAATGCGACACCCCATCAACTACCAGTTCGTCCAACGACCCCGATTAAGTCTCTTCTCGCCCCTACCCTGCGGCTAACGAGCGTATCGCAATTGCTGTCACCTGAGCCCCCACGTAGAGATGTTCCGACAATGAACGACATTGGTGTTGTTCGTCCGACTCTTCCCACTGCAAAGGTCTCATCTCCCCCTGTCCCCCTTCACTCACTGTCCACCGATGAAACCCAGGTTGTCCAGAAGTCGTTGGGCAACCTGAAGGCTGAAGTAATGGACACTGTCCCATGCGGTCGCCCGATCAGTGGGGTGGATGTACACCCTGAGGAAGGTGGGTTGGGTCAAATGCCGTTTGTAGTGGAGTCGGAACACCTGCCGGTCGCGGTCATCGTTGCCGAAGAGCAGGAATTATCCTCCAGAATAGTCGCTATGGAAGAGGAAGAGAGCCCAGCGACACCGCCAGTCACTGTAGAGGAGGAAGAATCCTCGACCATTACAGGGGACGCACGCTCATCGACGCCGCTAACGGAAGAGGCCCGAAACCTGCCGACGCAGTCGGAGAAGGGAGAAGGCGTATCGGTACTACCGCCAGTAGAGGAAGCACAAGACCTACCGATGCGGCCCCTTGAGGTTGAGGAGACACCTCTGATTCCCAGCCCACGGAGGAAGGAACAAGTCGCTGTGTCGTCACAGTCAATAGTGACCCTTCATGAGGAAACGCCCTTGCCGATACCAAGTCCAGCTGTGCGAGGTCCACCTCTACCGAGCGTACCGTCGGCATCGGTGGCCTCTGTCGATGATAATGCATTGCATCACCACGTATCCCCGTCCATGCAAGTCATAGAACGCAGTCATGAACAGGACCCTCACGAGTGGTTGTTGGAACACTATTCTGGCGACTCCCCTACGCATGGTTCTCGACGTTCGTCTCCTCCTTTTGAAGAGCTTCCGGCAACCCCTTACTTTTCTGATACTTCTCCGCCGTCGCCACCGCGTGCTCGCACCTCCTCACCAGCCCGAAAGTTCAATGTCGAACGATCCATCAAGATATCACACAGTTCCTCTCCTTCCCGATCCCCCGACCCTACTGCTTTGCTCGAACAGGAACTTGATGGTTTATCTCCGGACAACGATCCACCTCTTACCGCCGTTTCTCCTCGCTCGAACGCGGATACAGACCTCGCGTTGGAGCTCGATCTAGCCGTCAGTACAACACCGGATGTAGGTGCCGACCCTGATGTCTCGATGGGTAACGAACTGGACGACGAGTTGCTCAGTCTACTTGATGACCAGCCCCGCCATACGCATTCGCATCATCTGACGACTACAAAAGCTTCCCATACATCCTCTAACGCTAGCCAACAAGAGAACTCAACGATAGTCAAAGGGTCTGGATCACAGAAGACTTTGGGCGTGGTTGCTCCCCCTGCACGTTCCCCTGCTACTCTAGCTCCTTCCGAGCGTGTGGTCATGCCACCACCTATTGCGTTCCCAGCATCTTCTACCAAGTCTACTGAAATACATGACACAGTTTATACGGATAGGTTGGAGATTCAGGGTGATAAGGCCGAAAGTAAAAACATATCCGCGAGCATGAGGGAATCTACCCCTAAGGTAAGTGCCTGGTTGGTTATATGCCATTAGTTCTGACTACAATCCTCGTAGCCTGTTCCGAAGGACAAGGACAAGGAGAAGATGAAGCAACCTGCCAAACCCAAACCGCGGCCCATCGTGAAGCCGAGAGGAAAGGCGGCGACCAAAGAAAAAGACAACGCCGTCGGCCCTACTGGTCGCCTGACTCCTTCCGCCAGCGGCACGGTCTTAAAGGTAAAGAAGGCTGCCGTGGTGAATGCCGCAGTGGCTTCGGATGCGAAACGTGGTGTATCTGCAGCAGGACCTTCGCGCTCTCGTTCAGCGTCGGAGATGCCTACGACTAGTGAGCCTGTGTCCAAACCTAAACCTCGGCTAGAGGAAGAGGAGTCCGAAGAAGACGCAGTGGACGACAAACTGTATTGTATCTGCAAGACGAGTTACGACGAAGACCGAGTAATGATCGCTTGTGACCGGTAAGTGAACAATCAGCATTCCTTGCTAGAATGAATGTTTAACGCAGGCCCCAGGTGCGACGAGTGGTATCATACTCAGTGCTTGAACATGAACGACCTGGAAGTCGACCTCATAGACCAGTTTGTCTGTCCTCCTTGCGTTACGGGTGAGTGATTTGGACGTTGTTCGAAGAACGCTATCTCTGACGTTCTCGTGGCTCAGCAAACCCCACTTTGCCACTCAAGACCACATACAAACAACGATGTATGACGGGTGTGAAACATCCTCACCCTATGTCACCCTCGGCCTGCCACAAACCCTCTCGAGACCCGTTCTCGAAGTTCTGTTCGGACGAATGTGGCATCGTGTACATGCAACGCCGCATCGAGGGCTGGGGTGGCGATCAGGCTGTGCTGTGGGCAAGCGTCCGAGACGCCAAGGCGCGCGAGGGTGTTGTCGTCAAGGTTCAGGTCCTCGGGGTTCCTAATGCCGTGGCGAAGGACGAGAAACGTCCGGGGGCTACCTTGGGACATCTCATACAGGAAGCCCACGAGGTCCAGAGGCCATCGAAAACGCAAAGGGAGCGAACGATCGCTCGATTGCAGGCGCAACTGGAGAAAATCGCCCCGAAGCGCGAGGAGCTGAAGAAGGATCTCGAGATTGTCCTGTGGCGACAGAAGCTTCTGCAGCTAGCTGCTGCCCGCGCAGATAGGTTGGATGAGTGTGGTTGGGACCACCGGCTATGCTTCGACGATGAGGAATGGGCCGAGTTCGGTGGTGGCGTTCTTGAGAGCTACGAGGCGTCACGGAGTCAGCTTGACGGACGTACAGAGACCGTCATGCATATTGACGACGCTCCCGAGGATGGTGGCTGGTGGTGTAGGGGCAAGAAAAAGTGCCAGCGCCACGTCGGGTACGTGAAGATTCTTCCGTCATGAATATACTAGCTGCGCCCTTCCTGATATGCGCCTTATAACAGATGGCAGAAGCTCCGTGCTAGCGAATTTGAATTCGATCAGGAGCTCAAGGAGAAAGCTATCCTCAACCTGACCACAAAAGAGCGCGAGATCCGAAAGCAGATGGAAGACGTTATCAGTCTTCCTCTACGGCGGCCCGTCAGATCTGGACCTCTCCTGCAGCCCACGAACGGACACCAGCCGTCTAACGGTATCAAAGCTAAGCCGAATGGGACGTCTAGGAAGAAAGGGAAGCAAAAGAATTGATGCATTTTCGGACATTGGACAGCTCTCTTTCCTGACTCTCGCCCTACATGCTGTGCGAGCGGAGTTGAGGGGGTTGCGAACCGTTGCTGGATGACTTCATGCATTCGGGCGATAGACCGTCCCGCGGCGTGTAGCCTGCAATTGTTGGAGTCTGGCTAGTAGAGTTGCCTGGATAGTATAGAAAAGACTATGCACTATAGTTCGGCAAGATCGTGAGAGACGAACCCAGGGCCTCCCAGCCTGTGCTTTCCCATTAACCTCAACCCATCAACTGAGAGTCCATCCGCGTTCCTTCGCTACATATCGCTAATTTATTTTGCTGCCCTTGTCTGGATTTTTCGCATTTTCTTAGGTCTTGTTAGCTGGGCTATTCCTTCTACCTATAAGCTGGCATGAACATGGCAACATGATCACGACACGGTCCAAGATTTGCTCCTCCTCACGCACCACCACCTCCCTTGTACGCTCATGGGTAGATGCCCTCATCGTAATGCCCCCCGCGACCTGCGGCACATACTCGCCCCGTCAAGTCCACGCATTCCCGAGAACCACATGCCTGTCTTGGCCTAGAGACAAGGACGCCAGCGGATGACTTTGCACGGTGGTTCATTTGGGGAAGAAACGACTGTGATAGGCTATCAAGGGATAGGATGGCACTGTTCTAATGATGGTCGGTTTGTTTGTTCGGTGAAAGATGCGATGTGAGCAACAGTGGCTTTTCAACACACATTTGACTTGAGAAACCATAACCACCGTATTTCTTCCGTGTTAACGTTCATCTCTTCATCGAAGACTCCAACGTGTGGTCTCATTACACCACAACCGATGCGCCGGGGTTCCTTACACCCGATTACCACAAGCTAGCCACTTACAGTATATCGTCTATCACAGACGGACCGAGTGGCAAGTGCCCCCTCATGCATATATAGCGGCGATTGTGACACACCATGACCTTTCAGCAAGTGTTCACTCCAATCACAAGTACTTGTCAGGTCCATCGCGACACGCTGGACTACGTAGCCAGCTGTTGTGCAACAGTTTCCGTCTCCCCGACAATCTCATCTCGTTCAAGTTGTTGTCAAGTTCCTGCTAGAATGTCAGATCCCAATAGGCGGTGCGCGGTGGGGCTGACGGTGTAGCGAAGTTGTAAGTAGGGGTTGCATCTCGGCATCGTGGACGTACATCAGCTCGCTACAGAAATATTACAGCTGTTTTCAAAACGATAGGCCCTTTTCTGATTTCTCGTACAGACAGTGCCCCCGGTGACTTGGAACTCCGATAATTATGTAATTCATTTCTTTTCCCGACGGTTCTGTCCAGGTACTCGTACCACAACCATCGACTCCAACATGCGCCGGCATATTCCCAACTGAAGAACATTACGCTCCATGGTTCTCTCTTCGAGCAGCATCCGGTGCCCCATACGGTCTCCCTGGCTTTTACGTCGTTTTGGGTTGATCATTCCGAGCCTCTTCTTGCTGTTGGGGTCTACAAGCAGCACCAGGAGTAGGTGCTTGGGGACTTGCTGGACGGTCATGAGTTCTTTCTCCTGATCCCTACTGAGGAGCGCCCTATCACGGTACCCGTCGTGCCCGCGCCAGTCGCCGACCCGTTCTGATTGTCATATATTTCCTGGGGACCCTTTTCCACGCATTATTCGTATCTGTGTATTACCCGTTATGTGTAAACCTCCGTCGGATCATCATACTTTGAAGTCCGCTGTCTGTACGAGAAATCAGAAAAGGGCCTATCGTTTTGAAAACAGCTGTAATGAACGTATTGATTGCATTTGTAACAGTACTAATAGATCCTTCGCAACATGTCCACCGCTTTGAAACAGACAATGTTCGACACCCACACCAGCACCGTAGAGGAGTTCTGTTGTTTGGTCAACAAAGGGCTCGTTTCAGCATACATAAGTCCAGCTACTCTACGTAAATTTGGGTTCACCCGCTATTTGCTGCCGATGCTCGCAGAGGGGTCTGAAGAAGTAATGCGAAGGGGTTTCCCATTCTCATATCGAATAACCGTGCTCCGTGAATCGACGACCTGACCAAGGATGTACAAGAATTAGAGGAAACGATAGGGACTTCGCTCAATAAAAAATATGTAATGTCGTCCAAAGTTTGACTCAGTGGGCGCCCGCGATAAGCCGCATAAAAAGGCAACAGTTTCTCAATGATGCAACAGCAATGCCAGCAAATGCAGAAAGGACACAAATACAAAAAGGTTAATACCTCCCTGGCGTAATGAATCTGCCTGTGTTGGAGTGCATCGACAAGGGGTGAGGTCGAGTTCGACTTAAGGTCAATATCCATCTCCTTCGCCGCCCTCTTTGCAGAAACCCTGCTGCTCGTACAACACCTGGGACTTGATGTCTTCCCGCTTCTTCTTGTTTGCAACGTCCCGTTTGTGATACGGTTCTAGGACTGTCCATTCTACCTGACGTAGTGGAATCTCGTCTTCCTGATCAAGATCCTGGAGATCCTTTAGGTGTAATCTGTGAGGCCATGAACGCGACACTCACAATTTCTCCGAGCAGCACTACATTCTCTCCACGGATGAGGAAGAGGCCTCGCCAGACCTCGGCAAAAACGTCCTCATGGAATATTCGCTCTACGGTATCCTCCAAGACCAGGTTTGCTGAGAAAGGTAGTTGACATTCAAATACATCCTCTCTGGGTGAACACCCAGACCACACTCACCGAACTGGTCATATGACCGAAGTACTCCTTGCAGCTTACGACCGTCTCGCAAGACCACGAGCATCTTCCCTAACCGGATACAAGAGAGCGAGGTACAGGAGGAGGAGCAAGAGTGGGCAAGACATATGGGCTCAGGGTGCACCTCGAGTACGTGGACTTGATAGACGTACTATCGACGCAATCCACGAGAGATCCGGAGGTTGTGAATGGGATCAAGGAGTCCATTGAACTGGTTGGCACCCTGTAGGTTTGGAAAGGGAGTGTATGGTGACTCCAGAACTCAAGGAGAGGTGTGGCATGAATGCAGTACACTCATAAGCCTGATATATCTGCTAGTCACAGATAAGGCATGGGCTGATATGGCCGAGTCGTTAAGGCGAGTGATTTGAATCTGTTTCAACATCACTTGGGCATTGCCCGCGTAGGTTCAAATCCTGCTGTCAGCGGAATTTTTTTTTCCTATACCTTTCTGTCCCGCTCTTGGGGTTGCATCGCAATGCCATTTGTACCGTGAGATCGTTCAATTGCCCTCCAAACGACACACAAACAACACTTCTAATGATGTTGTGCTCACATACAGTATATCACGGGGTGCTATCGTCAACTCTGTTGAGGTTGATAACGCTCTAAGTTGCGTTTGAGACTGCAGACAGACAAAAAGCGTGATGAATACATTGCGAGTACGACAGCTATGATGATGTCGACGCGGTAGCCTCCTTTCCGAAGTACTGCCATTGACCTGGTTCGGGCTTTTCCTCCAGAGGTTCCCATCTGTTGTGAAGTTTAGGCAGGCCCGCAACGAAGAGCTCTTATCACTCACACTTTCCATTCCAACATCTTGCTCGCCAACTTGAGCTCATCCTGCGCAATGTCCAAGGACTCCTCAATCTGCCCCTCGTCCAGCTCCTTCTCCGCGGCAGCAACATCCCCATTTGCGTGCTCTAACACCTTCAGCTTGTGCACCGTGAGGGCTTCCGTGCCTTGCCGGTAAACAGATGATGGGGGGATGGCAGAGAGTGTTTGGAGGGTGGCCTCGTACGTTTTCTTCAGCTCAGGCAGGGGATCATGGTGCACCTTAAGGCCAGTCAGACCCGTTGATCGTTTTGTGACCGCAGTGAACAGAGGGCGAGTGAAGCGAAACATCGCGGACAGTGGTGGTGGTGGGTATGTCTGGGCGCTCTGCACACGAATGATAGTGACAGTGTTACTGAAGTAGTACCACGTTATTGTACAGTGAGACGCCTCTTCTACAGTTTTCTTCCACTGTCCGTGAATTTGTGTTCCAACTTCCCGACCGGTCCCCCTCCTGTTGTAACGGCCATGGCAGCGGCTTTCTCTTTACAACAGTCACGGACGTGGTTCTCTGCCGTGCGAGTACCTTTCACACGTATTGTTTTTGGTGCGGCGTTCTTTCCCCCTTTGCTCGCCACGCCGAAACCGACTACGTGGACTATCCCATCAATACCATCTCTGCTTGAGCTATTCCCCCCATGGCTGCTCGCCGTTCCCAAGAAGAAGACGTCGCACTCACGGAAAGCGATGAGGAGTGCAAATAAGGGCCTCAAGGACAAGCAAAGTATGTTTGTCCCGCGTCACATCATCAAGGTGACTGAGGAGATTTCAGACCTGGTGCATTGCGAGGCGTGCGGTTCGCCGAAGCTGGCGCACAACCTATGTCCAAAGTGCTACCGAGAGCTTAACATTGAGTGGAAGACGAGGAATCGCTCAACGGAGCTATGAGGGATACCTGGAAGGTTCGGTATATGCGTGAGTCCTATTTTTCTTGGTGTCCTTGACTAGAGACTCATTCCATGCCTGGGTATGCAGACTCAATCAATCATTATTATCCTGTCCTGCTCGCAAGAGGATCGGTACTGCGGCAGTACTTCTAGCGGTGTCGTCTGGACGTTCTGATTCGTTGAAGAGATACGACTGAATTGAACGTGCTGAACCCTGATAACACAAAAACACAGTCAGAACCACTACATCAACAGAAGTGAACTGCAGGCAACAACCCTCAAGATATGTGCATCTCGTCGTCTGTGGAACGTGGAATGATCTCGCATTCAAATTGGCTTCAGCCGCTATTGTGCCAGCGTATTACAGCGCGCAGAAAACCTAACACAACTGTCTCTCCCTGGAAAGGCATCTCCGTCTTCATCTCGATTGCGCTACCGGAATTGTCGAGTTCAAAACCCTACTTGCAGTGTAAACTAGGCATGCAGAGTGGCGGCAGCGTATGCTCACCGGAGAGGTGCCGGCAACGTACAATCAGTCTTCTGCGGTCTGGCGGAAGCCAATCGGGCCGTTTTGTACTGTATGAGCAGTCACTAGTTACTAGTCAGAACTGACAAAGATTGAAGATTGCAGAGAATGTTGTCCATTATGAGACATTCTTTTTGTCTTTGAGACCCGTTGTACGCATCATCGATCATCTTTCATAAAATGGATGGCGCGGAAGCCCTTTGCCACTAAGTACGAGCATTTATTGACACTCGCACAAATGTAGATCTAGAGAGATCTTGAGTTGTCTCTGTGAGCTTAGACATACATCATGGGTAGAATATTGCCCCAGGTTTCACTTGTAACTGTCGCTACATTTCTGGAAATAACGTTAATTAGGACAAGGAAGATGTTCGCCATGTAGAATTGTTCGGTAGAAGGACTGAGGGCGTCGTCGGAGTCTCTGCTCTTGACCTCACTCGAGCTGCGGAAAATCCAGTAGTACTAGTCTGTGTACCAGGATTGTTGAGCCAGGATTGCTCAGAGAAGCATGAACAGTGCACACTCACCCAATGCCAGCGAGACTGTATATATGCGGGTGTACAACAGACACGGTCACTGAGTACTGAGTGTGCATCCACTGAGTACTGATCATGACGCGTACGAGCAAAGAGAGACGCGTGACGTCGTTTGGTTTGGTAGTAGGTACTGAAGTAGTCACATGACCGACGCGTGCTTCCAACCACTGCCGATCGCCACTCTCTTCAACACGACCTTCAAATTACCCCCGACGGATCCTCCGCTTCTTTCTGTCGCTCCCCTGTCTACGGCTCCTTCCATTGGTTTATTTAGTTATGGACGACTCGAAACACGGAGAGGCAGGCGTAATCGCCTGGTGCAATTCCATCCGCTTCACCATGGCCAAAGACCCCGGACGTCAATTCCTGCACGAACAAATCCAGAGAGAAGGTTTCGATTTCCTCGACATATACTTGGAGAAATTTTTGGAAGGACCCAAAAGAGAGTGCGTAGCCTCCCTTCGCTCATGTCTACCATTCTTTCGACGTGGTATGTTTAGACAAGTCATCGAACTCCTCAAGACACCCGGCCGTAAGAAGAACGCGCCCGCCAGAACTCGTGCAGCCACAGCCGCTACCGCGAGGGCAGAGGCTGTTGCGTCCTTGTCTCTTGAAGTGGGTATCCATATCTAACGTTGTCTCCCATCCTCACATGCTTGAAGGATGGCGCTACGAATCACAAACCTATCACCCATTTACACATGACTTTGCTCGAGGCGAAGCATGAAACAGCGCACGATGGCCGAAAACCCGCTTCTGTGCGGCAACACTCATCTGACCATCTTCGTCTTCAAGCATCCGGGTCCTTCAAGAATCAGAGGATTGTAACCATCGCAGACAGTCCTGCTGCGAACGTTTCAGAGCGCCTGGAATCTGAACCCGAACGGAAACCTCTTCCTGCTCTTCTTGATGCTCCATCTCCTGTGGTTCAACCCATTGATCATGCCGAGGCCGACACGAAGGGTTCCCCAAAAGAACTCTCAATGATTGTGGAAGACGACGAGTTTGCTGAGAGGAGTCGAGCCTCTCTCCGTATAGATCTGCAACATGACCCCATTGATATGGAGCTTGAGGCTGCTCAATCTAACGAAACGGTGTTCCACGATGTCGATGTTAAGCTTTCTCACGACGTTGATATGGAAGATAACGTAGTTGAACACGTTCAGGACACGAAGCCATATGAAGTTGACCACGGTGACATGACATCGATGTCTACCGCCACCTTCCATACCATCCCACTTAGTCCTCGCGAGTCCGACACAGAATCTCCCTCCGCTCGAACGGCTGACTTCGATACCGCACCGCTTCCCAAGATATCCCTGCCGCCTGTTCCTGTGGAAGAGGAACCTCAAACGACCACAGCCCCGCTTCCGACTACCTTAATAGATCATGAAGAGTATACTATGCCGCTCCGTCATGAACCTCCCGCTCCTGTTCCGGGGTTATCCCGCAAATCGAGTATGCCACAGTTTGCGGGTCTTCCTGCCCCCTCTCCCCTTCGCAAGTCACTGCGTGCACCGAGCGAAGCGGCCGTGGGTGTTGTCGGGACGACTGCCCCCCCTCATGCTGTCAAACGGAGCTCAACTTCGTGGCTGTCGAAAGCACGAGAGACAAAGGCCCTCGAGAACACGGCCAAGCGAACGAGCACTCTTGGTGCGCCTACGTTTAGTGCGACCAAGAGGAAGAGCAGTGATATGCTCGAGCCAGCTAAGGATCACGCAGCCTTGCGCGCCTTTGAAGAAGAAGAGAGAAATATAAAGATTCCGAAGCTCTCTAGCCCGCCAGCGGTCTT
Organism: Lignosus rhinocerotis TM02; assembly: GCA_000743315.1. Taxonomy (NCBI): domain Eukaryota; kingdom Fungi; phylum Basidiomycota; class Agaricomycetes; order Polyporales; family Polyporaceae; genus Lignosus; species Lignosus rhinocerus. The sequence goes on along the minus strand of KN050014.1, from coordinate 95,991 downwards.
TTCGAGTGACCACAAAGACAAGAGCAAGATTACGAGTGAGGACTCGGTATGTATTTGATTTCATTGACCACCGTTCGTCACACACTCACGGAGCTGTCACGAACAGCCGCGTGACGCTTCCTTACAACAGCAGCCCACGACCTCAACAGATGTCTTTGGTGTGGTCGCCGCACCAGCGCCCAGCGTACCAGAACAGGATATTGACGGTGACGTGCTCACCACGCTGCTGAGGAATCAGGGGTCGCGGACAGCAAAGAGTATGGGCAAGTCCCTTGGAGGCAACGCCGCCGCGGCACTGGCAGAAGCACGGGCACAAGCTGAAGCGCGTGTGGCAGAGCGGCATAAACTCGAGATGGGTATCACGGCTGCGTCAGAAGATGACGACATGGATTTAGAGCAGACGCACCTATCTGGCGAACAGTTTACAGGACCTGCACCTTCTCAGGCTCAGATCAAGGAGACGAAGGTGTCAGAGCGTAGGCTCAGCGTGTCAGACCTGGTTCCAACATCGCAGACCAATGGCAAAGGCAAGCAACCGCATCTCGCGGCGGACACGAGCACTTCTACCACACCCCCAGAAACTCCTCCACGCACACGCACTATCAGTTTCACCGGACTTCCTGGTCCCGTTTTTTCCAAGCCACCCCCTCCTGCACTTGCAGCGGCAGTTCCGGCTCCCGCGACATCTTCTCGCACCGCGCCGGCGCCAGCCACTGTTCGTGACTTCAAATTACCTGCAACCAATCCGTTCTCTATCCCTGCTGCGATGGCCCTTGGTATGGGCCCCAAGTTCGCGCCGTTGACCGCGCAAAGCAGCAAAGCGAGCGTCTTCAGCGATATCATCTTCGACCGACCTGACGGGTCGCCAGCGTGGATGCCTTCCACGCAGGACACGTCCTACTCAGCCACGCAATCCCAATCGCAGGGCAGCCGACTGAAGGGAGACGACTTGCATGACGACCTTGATGACAGCTGGGGCGTTGATGAGAAGTTCGGTGGCCACCAGATGTGGACGCCGTTCGGGTTCACAAGTTCGAATCCAGATCAGCTCAAGGATGACATGATGACATGGAGCACGATCCCGAGCCAGAGCACCAGCCACAAGGCCGGTAACACTGGTGTGCAATCCACCGAGAGTCTGTTCTCTTCGCTACCACGGAGCGAGAACTTGGCGGAGGAGGAGCCCGAAGCTGAGCGCGGCTTTGCGGAGCGCCTGGCCGAGGCGGCTCAACAACCTGAAGATTTAGATGATGCTGCCAATGAGGAGGCAGACATGGCGATGGAGATTGACGAAGATGAGACCCATGCGGAGGAGCGCGAGAAGAGCGATATGGAGGATGCAGTTTTGGCCGGGAAGGCGACCATCAAACTCGTACAGGTCAGTGGTACAAGTCTCTACCTGAGCTACGAGCTGATAGTACGAAACGGAAAAGAAGGCCGACGCCTCCTCTCAGCCACGGAGCGACAGCCAACAGTCAATGGCGTCGTCGTCGTCGTCGCAGTCGAACTTAGGTTTCTTTGGTCAAGCAAGTAAGCTGGTTAGCAGCGTCTTGGGCAAGAAGACCAAGCCAGAAGTTAAGAGTCTCCAGCTCGCTGCGGCTGCTGCCAAGAAGGTGTGTTGCTTGTGCCACGATCCGCGTGTCTTGTTCATATATGCCTCTCCACAGCAACAAGAGGAACTGGGGAAGAAGGCGCAACGCCTTAAGGAGATGGAAGCTCGTCGCCAGCAGGCTCTCCAACGCAAGGCAGACGAAGAGAAGGCCCGCGTCGCGGAGGAAGAGCGCAAAGCCAGGGAGGAGGCTGAACGCCGCAAACGCGAGCGGGAGGAACACACGGACAAGCGGCCGTTGAGAAGCACTACCTCAACCGCGAAGAAGGTGAGGGTTACCCTGACGTAGACAATTGAATGAGAACTAACAACAGACCGCAGACTGAAGACGACACAATAAGGCGCAAGCTCGGCGCGCCGTCATCTCAGAAGCCGCCTTCGAAGGACAAGAAGGACGCCACTGCCCCTCGTCAACTCAAACCCAGCACCGGTGGTGGAACCACGACAACGTCGAAGCCAACGCTCAAGCCCGCTCTCAAGCAGTCTGCTGCAGGACCATCTGGCTCTGCCAATCCGGTCACCCCCGGCGCTGCCAAAGCCCAGAAGACCGTCAAGCATGCACCGTCAACTAATAATATGAAGACTGCCGCCCCATCGGCTGCTAGCAAAAGCAAGGAACCAGACGTCCCGGAGACTCAGTACCCGCAGCCTATCCGGAAAGCACCGGCCCCGCCAACACAGGAGCCTCGGGTAGCCAGCGAGAGCATCGAGCTGCCTGACATTAACAGTGAGTACTCGGACTCGGAGGACGAGGACCGGCCGAAGCGTGATCTGCCGGACTGGGCGAAGAGCCCGGGCATTGCGGCGGCATTGCAACAGCAGAGCACGATCAACCCAGATGACATCTTCGGGCCCATTGGACCCTTGCGGATGGAGGAGATCTTCAGGACGCGGCACAGCCGGTTCAGAGCTCGAACGAGTTCGGCAAACTGGACGGGCACGGACGAGCTTACGGCGGCTGAGGAGCGGGAGTACGCGCGCAGGATGGGTTTCAGGTAGACGCGCGCCATGGACTGGGGCAAGTGGTATGCAATCTATACGTGTATGACTTGGAGTATGGTTGTGCAGGTTTACGTGGGAAACTTCATCCACCCCTTATATGGCGTACCGAAGCCAAGTCCAACACCATGGATCATCCAGGTGAAGTCAATATGATGCGCTGATTATAGAGGCTCTAGTGTAATGTACTCGCATCAAGGTATCTTCCATCCAAGTCATCTGAAAAGCGATATCCTCTAAGGCAGACCAAATTGACATTGTCGCTTGTGTCTGTCCCAGTCTTGCCTCTACAAGTAATTTGTGAGACGACAGTCATGATGTGCAGGTATGGATCTTGCCTGGCAATCATGCGAACAGTAGAACGCCCCCTGCACAAGTCAAGTAAGTCTGCGGGAGAGCTCGCTGGTCAGCATCGTATGACTGACCTTGCATCCGCCACATATGGACAGATTCGGGGATCTGAGAAGACCTTGGGAACACTGGGCCCAGACACTGTCATTCCGCGCATTCTGACCGCGTAAAGCAAGCATGACTAACTGTGTAATTGTCACAACGCATGTCATCAGATGCGCCAAGCAGCTTGAGAGCCTTCGCCTTCAAGAGATCGCTCTTGGCTCGCTGAACTCTAGCGATATTTTCTCGGCTGGTGGCCATCGCCTTGAGGTCGCGGACGGATATACTGATTTCGAGCGACTTGCTCAACCATTGTTCGGCGTCGTCAAATCTGCCCATATGAAAGTAAAGCTCTCCCAAGCCATTCCGGAGGGTAGCCAGCGTAGGATAGGTGGATGGCATGGCGGGGTTAAGGAGCTCGAGGGCGCGATGATAGAGGTGTTCTGCTTCGTGATGACTTCCTCTTGCATCTGCCTCCCGGGCCTTAGCCGAGAGAGACATGGCTTCGGCGATGGAGGAGTCGATCAGCGACGAGGAGGGACTGGAGGACCCGGAGGAAAGGCCAGAGGTATCCATATCTAACAATGGTTGTGAGGAGAGATGGGGAGGGGCTGTGAAGGCTCGGAGCGGAAGCTAGTCTCGGATCCGAATGGGCGCTCCGACTTCCCATCAGGAAACGGTCACGTGTCCGTGTCGATGTCGACCGCCCCATTCGAAATATTCGTGCGGCGAGCCGCAGCGGCAGGCAAGAACCAATACTAGTTGACAGCAGCCATTCTGGTTCTGACTAGAACCATACTGATTTCGTCTATTTTGTGCAGAGCCGGACCTATCCGACTAGCACAAATACTCGCTTCGAAGCGGGACCACCAACTAATCAGTCTCTCTAATCCCTGAGCTGTCGGTACAGCGTAACCTTTCAGCCTGGATTGCAATCATGTCTAGCACCCGCGATGAATCCGTGCTCTCATCTGTCTTTATGCTATATTGCCAGACTGCGCGCTCCAGTATATAAACACCCAGCCTTTTGACGTCTAGTCCCAACAATCCACCACCCAACGTCAAGCAGATCGTTCGCTCACACTTATCCGATATGTCTTTCAAGTCCACTTTGCTGGCCCTTGCTGTTGCTACGCCTTGCGCTGCTAGCCTAGTCCGTCAGGGACTTGGTGATCGCGTCATCTTTCACAAGCACCACACCCTCTCCGACAGTGAAGGCTGGTTCGACCATGACAAGGCCGCTCGATTAGTTATGCGCGATCACAAGTACGACAGGTTTTCCATTTGTTGTGCATTTCTGCTGACGCTTCGCGTAGCAAACACCGCAACAACCTGATTAACCTCGAGAGGAACGCTGGCCGTGAGGCTTTCAACGAGGGTGCCGACATTAAGCCACTCATGGAATACCAAACTCTCCAAAAACGGCAGGCCGAGTCCTTAGCAGACGAAGCCAACGACGTATACTGGGCCGGAAACATCGCTATCGGCACTCCGGCAGAGCAGTTCTCTATAAACTTCGACAGTAAGCCAACTCGTCTGTCCACCATAATAATCTTGACACATTCGTCACAGCTGGCTCATCCGATTTATGGATCCCGTCGAATAATTGCACGGCTGATGCCTGTGCGAAGAAACATAAGTACACTCCTTCCTCTACCGGTGTCCACCGGGACGGACAATTTGCAATCCAATACGGTGACGGAACCACTGTCTCAGGAAGCATCTGGTCTGAAACTGGTTTGTGCCCTTATAGCAATCGACCTTTCCCACTCACTCATCAACTATTGCAGTTGCAGTCGCTGGGGTGAAAGTGACAAACCAGTTCTTCTCCCCAGTCACCACTGTCTCGCCATCTCTCGATGCGGAGGTGACTGATGGTATCCTTGGGCTCGCCTTCCCATCTATCTCAAACATCCACCAAACCCCGTTCATCAACACGGCGAAGTCCCAAGGCGCTATCAAAAACGCCGTGTTCGGTTTCAAGCTCGCCAAAGCTGGCTCCGAGCTCTACATCGGTGGTACTGACTCGTCCCTCTACACGGGCCTGATCGAGTACCATCCCATTATAGGCAAGACAGGATACTGGCAAATCGGCAGTGCCAAGTTGACCATTGGCCCTAACGTATGTGCATTGTCACATCCTACCTATGGACTATATCACTCACTGGCATCATCCACCAGCTCATCGTGTCTGGCTTGCAGACGATCGTTGACTCCGGCACTACCCTAGTGTATGGACCCGCCGACCAAGTTGATGCACTCTACAAGAACATCCCAGGCTCGGCGGTTTACGACAGCACCAATGGATTCTACTCATACCCGTGTGACAGCGCCCCATCGAATGTTGCGTTTAACTGGGGAGGTAAGAACTGGACAATCTCTGCGGCCAAGTGAGTATAACATAGACGTTCACCGTGTGAGCAGTGGCTTACGATGATTCACAGCTTCAACGCTGGCAGGGTCAGCCTAGGCTCATGTATCGGTGCCATTGTGGCCAAGGACCTCGGTCTCGGCAAGGACACTTGGCTGATTGGGGACAGGTATGTGGTGAGATCGCTTCAGGAGCTATAGCTTGTCACTAACAAGATGTTCTTGCAGTTTCATGAAGAATGTCTACTCTGCTTTCTCGTTCGATCAGAATTCCGTAGGCTTCGCCACACTCAAGTGACATGACTTGAGGCACTCCGAACCCAAACAACGTAACGGTCACCGGTACAAAACATCGTGCAGGTCACTGGAGAATATTCGCATATGCTCATGTCCATGTAAATAATCGTTCATGCGTTCAAGAGATATGAGACTGTCAGATTCCGTGGCATCAAGGCCAACGTGCCGTCTGTAGCGGCCCGCAACGTTCACTTGATCCTGTTGAGCTGTTCGAAGAATTATCAGTTGAAGCCGATGTGAACAATCGTGATACCGCTAACTCACCTGCTGGGTGTTGTCGAATAGGCGTGTATCGAGATCATCAGTCTTGGCCGTGATGCGGTCGATACGAGTGTTTTGGTTGTCGAGCTCGCTGTTCATCGCAGTACCGAGGGCCTGTAGACGCTTCGTCACGTCCATGATCTCGTCCAAGTTATCGTCAATCTCGTCCTCAAGCTGGTCGTCTTCCTCATCGGCCTCAAACTGGTAACGCTTGCGCTGGTCCTTCCGCGCCTGGAGTTGTGCCGCAGTGCGGAACCGCCCGCTGCCTCCACCATCGATGCCCTTCCCCTGCGTGGAAAAGGTGGCCGCACGCCCGAGGCGGGCCTCGGTGTCGCGGACCTCGAGCAAAATCTGCTCGCGCCCCGTACGCTCTTCTTCATAGCGGTCCCGCACCTTCTGCTGCTCGACGGCACGTTTTGCATCCTTGTTGCGCGTCCAGGTTGGGACGAAGATCGACCGGTTCAGCTGCTTGAGCTCCGCTGTCTTATCCGATGCAGTCTGCGAGAGCCCCTTGGAAACATCTAGGTGGCGCTCGGTGTCCGCGAGTTTCTCTACCCAATCGAGCCATGGCGGTAAGCTAGACGCCTTCCTGATCAGCAAAAGACTGAGAGAGACCTACCGGACTGAGAGCCAAGCTTGTTAACCGTGTTGCGTGCAGTTTCCTCCGCTTCGCGTGCGAGACGCAAGGCATTACGAGTACTGTTAACGGTTTCATTCTTCAGGAAGCGCACATCCTGCTTAATGCCTTCCACATCTTCATCGTTCTCCTCGCCTGGGGGCGGCGTCCTGCGTCGCCCTGAAGTCCCGGAAGCGTGGCCATCGGTGAAGCGATCAGATCTGGCCGTCTGGTCATATCCGGCAAAGAGCTCAGTGCGAGAGTTGACCTGATCGTAGAGGTCACCGTCACGGCTTGGGACATACGTCGCTGAGGACGAGCGGGTGTAGTGTGGCAGAATTGGGGGGGTGCCTCTTGAGCCACCAGGGCTCTGGCGCATGGTCCTGTCCGATTCGATAGGTGGAATGACGTGTTCCCTCTTGCTGAACCAAGACATAGTAAGGGATGATAAGAAGGGAGGAGGGAGTGAGGGAAGAGGGAAGAGGGGAAGATGGTGGGTGGTGATGAAAGCTGCAGTTGCTGTGCCTCGCCACAGCGTTACTTATGTATGTAGTTGACACGCATCACGTGTGAGGTCAATCATTGAGTACAGCCTGCCAGGAGGTATACAAGTTAGACTGCTGAACTTGGATAATACGAGCACAATTCTTGAGGCTAATCCATGCTCTGGATCCCGGCACATATGACGCGGCACAACTGTGTCAAGCACCAACTGAAGCGCAGGTGAGGTACAATGAATGACATATACAACGAAGCTGCCCAATAGATCAAGTCTTGCCTCGCCCCCGCTTGCCCTCCGCTTGTTTACCAGTCTTCCCTACAATTGTGACCCCCTTCCCACTTTTCACCAGGGTCTTCAATGCCGCTTCCTTCTGCCGCTTCACGTCGCCGACACCCTTGGGACGACCGAACTTCTGCATGCTTTTTTCAATCGCGTTACGCGCCTTCTTGTTCATACTCTTCTGCTTGTTCCGAAGTGCTCGCTTCTCCGCTGGCGTGAGCTCACTGCGTGCACGTAGATCACTCGAGGTAGGCACATAAACCTCTTCCGGTGTAAGCATAGTCGAAGTTGCCTTGGCGGTTGGAAGTGCAGACTCCAATGTCGCAGCCGCCACGTTCGAGACACTGGCAATAGTGGCTTTGGGCTGCAAAGAATTCAGATCTTTCAAGGATGTGAGTATATGAAAGGAGCTCACAGCCTTCGGCGTAAAATGAGCGTTACAGAGCGCGTCGAGCTTGCTACAGATATTCTCCCACAACTTCTCGATTTCCTGATGCTTCTTCTTAAGCTTGCCATCGCGGTCCTCGCCAGCAACGCCGCCGGTTTGCGCAGCAGCGTACTCGTCCTCGTAGATCTCCGCAAGAGATTGCTTCGACTTCGAATCCAGGAGCTCGATGAACCGCGAGGGTAGGAAGGGCTTGTTCCCGACCGGACGTTTCCGCACCACATCGTCAAACTGGTTCTCGAAAATACGCGCTTTGATTCGCTCCTCCAGGCTGTGGACGACCTCTTCTGTGATTACGGGGACGGATTTCATGACTCGCTCAAACTGCAAGTCTTCTTCAAGCAGGGAATTCTGAGGTCGTGATCGCGATGTCGCCTCACCCATGAGTGTCCAATCTTTTTTTCCTACATTCTCAGCCTCCAACGCAGCGATCTCTTCGCGCAGAGCTGCCATCCGCCTCTCGTGCGTGGTTAGTCCTGAGTACACTCCGTCAGTATTGTATCAACACTCACATAATTGAACGCACCTTCTTCATATTCCTCCTCGTTATCTACAAAGAGATCGTCTTTGAGTCGCTCCATCGTAACAAGATTGGACTCTCCTCCCTCCCCATCTTCAACTGACGTATTTTCTACCTCTTCGTCATGGACATGTGAACCCCTCTCAGAAACCTCCTCGTCCTCTTCCACATCCTCGTCATCGTCATACATCGCTCCTTCATCCTGGTATGCGTCATCATCGTCCTCATCCTCGTCGTCCTCCTCGTAGAGCATCGTCGAAAGAGGAAGATTCTTCCCCTTCGCTTTGATCTTCCTGACTCTGACCTCGTTGTGGAAGCGAACTTTGCCAGTGGATGACGGGGTCTCGATGATAGCTTTGGGTGGCTTCTTCCCCTTCGAAGCCTTGACCCTGCTAGGCGGCTCAAAGAAGTCTTTGTAGAAGAGCTCTGCCGAAATGTCAGTGGATACGGATGCCACTGAACACGAGACATACCGCCGCCGTCTTCCAGATCGTCCTTGTCGAAGGCAGCAGTGTCGTCTACAGGGGCAAAGAAGTCAACAGACTCGGTGTCATCATCCTCTTCATCGTCATCATCGTTAAGCCTGCCCCTTGAAACATTCTTTGACTCGGCTGCCTCAATTTCTGCATTGAACGCGGCAAGGTCAAAGAAACCGTCATCGAGCACCGTGTGTCCGCTACGTTTCAATTTCGATGTGACTGTCCGTGTCCTGTCGCCATCACTGAGGAACGAAGGCTCTTCAGCCTCACCATCCTGGTCGTCGTCCGAAACCGAGGGATCTCGTAAGCCTTCCACGCCTTCTCCCAGATCAGCATCATCTTCGTCGTCAAAGTCATCCTCCTCGTCATCCTCTTCCTCGTCACCGCCTTCGCTATCCTCTTCGTCTTCGTCGTCGTCGTCCTCACCATCATCGCCTTCAAAACCCATCCCGTCCAATTCATCCGGGTCGAAGCCCTCGTCGATTAGGGCTTGCCGAAGCTTCTTCAGCTCGCGTTCTTCCATATCTTCATCGTTGTCATCCTCGCCAATATCCTCTCCATGAGCAGGGCCGTCAAGAGCATGGTTGAGAACGTCGCAAATGTTCTGCGCGCGAAGCTCCAGCTCAGCCCATATTTGCTCGTCGCTCATCCCTTCGACGAAGAGCTCTGCAAGAGGAGTCTCCTTCATCAGTAAAACAGACGGTTCTGGCGGAGAAGGGGAGCTCGAGCCGCGCTTGCGTTTGCGGTTGCTCTCTGCAGTCTGGGAGCGTGTCTGGGGGGCATAACTAGGGGAAATGGATGTGAGGAGGTCGTTTATTTTTTGGCAAGCATTCTTCTCCGTCAGGAGTGCTGGACGAGACACAATCAACAGGGCAATAGTGTGACGAGGTCAATGTTAAGTTATACCTGCATCATATATGAATTTTGTCGCGTCGAGCGCAGCTTTCCGAAAGTCCTCGCTGCCAGTGGCGAGTGCCTCAGGCTGGCTGGCTATTAGCTTCGACAGGTTCTCAAGTTGGGATGGGAGTGATAGATCCTCCACATTTGATATATCCTGATATTTCGGTTGTATAGCCATCTTGTCGGGTTAGACAGGAGTGCAGAGGGGGGGAAGAGTTATTGGACCCGCTAAGGTCGAGTTGTAAATTACTTCCAGGATTGTAAGCGCTCCGTTCATAACTTTGGCTCGGCAATAAGCGCTTGTTTGTCCAGCCACTGCACCATCGGTGACTGAGGACATAGTAATAGCTCCCTGATCATAGCTCGATTGGAGTTGGTTGATGCTAATGCTACATCAATTCTTCGCTATCTCATACCGACCTGTATGCCTTCAACACCGCGTCCACTATCTCTCCCACACCCAACAACATTTCCTCCTGCAAGTTCGGTCCAACAAGCTGCACACCCACTGGGGCACCCTTGTAGATTTCCGGATCGTCTACATAGAGTTTGTAACGAGCAGTGCGAGATAAACGACAATGAATCTACTCACACATCTGGTGCACATGTTCGTCTTCTTTGCTCCAGAATGTCTCCCGGACAGACTTCACATCGATAACTGGGTCGACCTTAGTGACTGGTAGGACGAGACCGGGGTAGTCTGCTGTGTTCCACATGATGGTGTATATAGAGGATCTTGAAGTCTCTCAACAACGCTGAATGCACAAGAGCAAAACGTCCAGTTGCGTACCTCGTTTGGCCATGCGGGACGGCAGCGTAAGGCGCTGCAGGGCAGATAAGCGCATCGATTGGTCGCCCGGTCTCAGTCTGTGAGGCAGTAGCTTGCCACTGGTCGAGTAGATACTTGCGCAGTTCCCGCCTCTGCTTGCTCAGCTGCCACAGCTGATATGCACTCAATGGCTGACGAGGTTCTCTGAATTCGGGGATATCGTTGGGATCGGCGTTGGGATCCATCGAGTGGATGAGAGGTTCTCCGGTGGTGAGGCATGAGTTGTAGTCTTCGCTTCCGTCTGAGAGCCAGATGGAACGCTGTAGTCCATATCATGAGACTGATGCATGGAGATAGGCGTACACAGGACTTCACCGCCAAGGCGACATATTCTAAGTTCCGCAGAGATTTCCATTCAATGACTATTTGAACGCGTCAACTAGAAGCCGAATGGGGTGAGAAGATGACATGCTCACCAGAGTGACCAGCAGCCTCAAGAGCCTTCTTCGTCGTCTCAAGGGCCCGGAGAACCGGTGGGTGTGGCTTAACTGATCCCTCGTCCCACATGATTCCGAAGCAAAGTTTCTGACCTCCACCGCGAGCCTTCAGCAAGTAATCGTCTTCGGACCAGGGTTTGGGGATGGTGTTCGGACAGTATAGCCACGGCTCCAGACCCAAGATGCTCTGGACAAAGGTCGTCAGGCCCGAAAACGAGGTGCTGATGGGCCCGAGCGCGGTGGGGATAGACTCTTGACCATCGAGAGAATTAACGATACCGTAGGAAGGAATACGGTGGCTTGAGGGTTTGAAGCCGTACAACCCACAGAAATACGCAGGAATTCTGATAGAGCTGGGAGACGACGACCTCTCAGAGCTACGATAAGGAGTTAAGAAACATTAAACGTACCCGCCGATGTCAGAGCCGATACCTAGCAAGCTTCCATGTAGAGCAATAAGTGCGCCCTCACCCCCGGAGGATCCCCCGGGTGTAAGCTTCCGATTGTAGGGATTCAGTGTACGGCCGAATACATTATTATGTGTCTCTCCCCACTGTAGCATCGTCAGTGAGTGTTAGGATTTCTCCGATAAGAACCCTTACCATCAACGTCTGGGGCACATTGGTTCGAACGTACAGGACTGCGCCCGCTCGCAGGAGGAGCTTGACAAGAACAGCATCATCTTCAGCGTACTTCCCGATCCACGCCGCATAACCTGATAGACATAGAACTCGTGTGAGAAGTAACTGACAAAATCGCAGATACAGGAGTCACCCATGGTGGTTTCGAGTCCCTTGATAGCGATCTGATCTTTCAGCGAGATAGGTAAACCATGGAGGGGCCCCATAACTGTGCCAGTTTCCTTCAAGTATGCGTCGAGTTCAGCTGCTCTCGAGAGGGCTTTGTCTATAAATATCTCTGTCAAGCAATTGGTCTTCGACAAGGTCAGTCAAGGCATCTAGGATAATGAGACTCTGATACATACCAACTGGTGAGCTACGACAGCCCTCTTGCAGAAAGCCGTGGTGACTTCGACTGCCGACCATGCTGACGTAGCAATTTTTTCGAGGAGTACAGCTATATCTGATAACCCTGTGATCTGCAGCTCCATTTCTGTGAGTAAACCGCATGTGGAGGGTACGTCGAAGATGTTGGCTCTGTCATCCGGGATGGAGGGTATCAACCATTCAGCGGGGATGGCTGCCTTCTGGCGCTGCCGTTTGTCAGCAACTTGCTCCTTCCAAGTTGTGAGCATGGGAGTTTGCGAGACCATGCTCAGGTTGAGTCGATGGTAGTGTTGGTGGAAAGGGCTGCGAGAGTGCTGCTAGTGTACTAGTCTCTAGATAGATGGTACGAGAATACACAACGTCAACGGCTTAGTAATGTCAGAAGTAAAACATCTCCTCAGAAGGAACAAACTTCACATGAGAGAGGCCCGTGGGTAGAAAGTGTCTGAAATTCTTCTAACCTCACTGGAAGAAACAAGTACTGTCATACAAATGTCCGACGGGACTCCGTAGCTGGTGAGCGTCTTGTGGTATGTACAGATGAGTAGACTTGGTAGATGAACAGCTGCGCATCCCCGGCACCTCTGTAATTCTCCCGGTTACAAGTTTAGATAAATCAAGCACCGGTATGGCTATGTTATGGAAGACAGCACAGAGAAGGTGGAGTCTGGCTACTTTGTTTTGCTGAGCATGAAGCGCTCATAGTGGCCCAATAAGGGGACAATGGCATCGGGAGAAGACACCCTCGTTACCTCACGCTTAGACCCGCTACAGCCCGTCTTTGTAGTCAATCGCTTTCATGCCCGGCCGGCTGTGTCCTCTATTGTTCTTCGCGATATTGTTCTGCACGCTTCCTGACATGGCCTGCTCACAGCATCTTGCCAGCCCACACGCGACCAAGTACTTAAGCCCACTCGCTCTGGTCTATGTCCCTCCATTGTTCCCAGGCCAACGTACAAGGCGTCCGTTCAACATATTCAACTTTCTCTGCAGGCAGGGTTCACGTTCTCTAGAATTTAGCTCTCGAATAGACAGCCTGCTCAGCCTTTCTTGACTCTACTCGATCTCATTCACGCACGCCTCTCTGTATCTGCACGCATCCATGATGATCGCGGGTCTCTCGAAGGCAATCAACCTCTACCTCGCACCTTTGCTGTCTCTTACGGCCTTCATTCTCGTCCTGTTCACCTACCTTGCGCCCATCATCTTGTTCCCCTCACAAGTCGCGCTCTTGACGGTCTCGCCGTCGTTGGAGTTGACGCAGTCCAGGTCGTCCCAAGGGATCGACGGTCCGTCAGTATTTCTGGGTGCATTGGGTACGTCTCAGATTCCGAAAACCTGTTAGTCTGGCGTTCACCTGGATGATTTACAGGGTCCTGTGCACGTCCCAAGCACGATGCCCCTGTGACCTGCACGGTCCCCACAGTGTCGCCAACCTATGGTATGTCTCTTCCATCTTCCATCCTATACGCTAGTTGCTCATGTAACGTCAGATCTCTCAGTCCTCCCCGGCAACTCCCCTGACTTGCTGTATGCACCAACCGCCACTACGCCCGTTTTCATCGCGATCTCCCTTGTCTTCATGGCCGTCTTCTTCATCTTCTTCACCTTGACCGCTTTCCGGGGAAAGATGGGCAAGTTCGGCAATGTCTTCGACAGACCGGGAGTTCAGCGTACGACTGCATGGATCGGGTTGCTCGGTTTCCTCATCGGTGTGTCATCTTGTGTTGTCAACATCGTGCCCCTCATCAATCTGGTGACACCAGGGATCACGTCGTTCCTTGTTATCCGCATGTGGTTTGGCAAGGCCGTCGAAGATTTCAATCGTGCTATCTCCAAGGGTGGCAATGATGCTCCTCAGCTCATCGCCGCCACAAGCAACGGGTTTGTCAGTGAGTACACACTACAATGCTTGTGTAACTGTATGTCTGATAACTATCAACAGTGGTCTGGGTGGCATTCTCGTTCTACGCAGTTCCAGTCGTGTGCTCTCTGGCCAAGCTCCACGTCACTGCTGGCAAGGCGTAAAGGCGTAGCCACTGACATCACAAAACACGACATACACGACGAGCCTTGAAGCTTGAACATTCACACTACGCTGCAGGGGCAGTTCTCATCTATATCTGTATTGTTGTACATCCGGACCTCATCAATCAGGGGACTTGTATCGTTAGCTGTAGCATATACTGCTCCTTATCGGACATCATTCGTTTCTTGAAAGCTATACAGCAAATGATGACAGGAGAATGAGTTCTTTCAAGATACTAATTCACGCGTGCGGAACGACCTCATGCGCGATCGTTGCGAAAGCACGGAGTAAGGGAAGATTGATCACAAAGTCCCAAGTTGCACCAGGCTCACATGCGGCAAAGGCAGTCGCGTGAACGACGAAGTTTGTGGGGTTTGAATCTGCATATTGTTGAATTCTTGATACATCATGAACAGGAATGAGCGACAAAAGTCAAAAAGTCCTTTCCGGAGGCCAAACAATATGTACATCGATAGACCAGACCTTGTCGATATTCTCCACATCCCACAGACTGCATCCATGGGATAGAGTCATCCCGATCTATAGAGTCAGTGAGGATCTATAGCTAGACTCGGAGCCACTGCTCCGCGTCGGGCATAGTAATGGTGAGTCGGAGTGACAGGCTGGGGAGACCGCAAATTGCAGTTGTCAGATATTGTCAACAACTCGTGAGACTGAATCTGATGGACTATCAGAACACTCATGATATGAAGAGTCCATGGCCAGCCTGAGTGCTGACTCGAAGTTCTGCCAGTGGCGGCTGGTAGTAGAATGAATGTAGTGGCAGTTCGCTCGAATGTCAGGTACATACTCGTCTACAAACGTCCAATATTGCTACTACAAAGTACTCTGCATGAGTCAAGGTGCGCACCTTGACTATGACTTCGCCTGACTCACAGGTGACGGACCTACAACTGGCAAGCTCGTGAAAAAGATCCGCTTACACTGCTCGCCCTCCGCAGGGTTCCTGTGTCATCCTACTGCTGTCACAGGGCTTCTTCCATATACTCTCAAGAAAGCCATGTTTCTCCGTGGCTTCTCGGCCTGCGATTCGTGCACAGGAACAGGTCCAAAACTAGCGATGCCAATTCCCCGTAGATTGCATGTGCTCGCTGCCAGCTAACATCAAAGTTCCGACATCTCTCGCAGGATCGCCTGCGTTCCGCTCTGTGCCATGACACTTCAGACAATCCATAGCTGATCTTCGTGAGATATTTGCCTAGTCATTGGGAGGCGGCTACATCGACGCACTCATCCCAAACGAGGCGAGCGTCGCTTGCTAGCCTACTCAGAGGGCATGCGAGGCTGAACAGATGGGTAATTGGATTGTCGGCACGGTCAGCCAGCGACGAAGAACTTTGATGGCCATGCGAGCCACCTGGCTGACTTGCTCCGTCGTCCCCAATTATGGACCACAGCCGCTCTCTCCTTGTCTTTCTTCAGGGTATAAAGGTGTCAAGCAGTCCTTGAGACTTGACCAGAGTTGCAAAGTTCTTCGTCCTCTCTCTATACGGATGCTTAGTACCCAGAGCAAGCGTATCGCGCCGAGCATGATGCTGTCGGTCGTCCTCTTAGCTTTGTCCATCGCAACTCTCGGCGCAACATCGGCCATTCCGCCAGCGCACCCTTCGCGAGCGGATGCTGATGACATCGAGATCGTTACCGAGCGGAGGCTTGCCACCATTGTCGGAGGCACGACTGGTGCTGCCAACATCGCTACGTGGTACGTGCAGTATCGTGCCATGCGACGTTCTCAGGATCACTTACATTCACTGCATAGGCTATCTACGCTGCAAGCGAACGGGCAATGGCCAGATGTAGACTACACGACCGGTTGCGATGCTCCGATCGCCAATTGGAAAGCGGAGACCCACTGGTCACGTATCAGTAGGTATTCAAGGTTACCTCTCTCCGCTTTACTGATTGACTATTACTTGCAGATACATTTTCTTCTGCATGGCACGGCGGATTCAAGAACGCTGAACAATGGGTCAAAAACGAAGATGTTCGTGCTGCTATCGCCTCTGCCATGGGTTTCTGGTTCTCCAACGACTTTCCAATCCCGGCATGCCTGGACTCTGGCGGGGACGACGCTTGTCCATGCGGGACACCTGGCCTATGGAACACCAATTGGTTCTCGAATGTAAGATCCTGCGGGATCAGAATTGACTCGTCCTCACACCCTTCCTGTCAGGTGATTGGTATCCCCACATTCGTTGGAGAAGTGTGCCTCCTCCTAGGCGACTCCCTTACTTCATCCGAGCTCGAAGGGTGCATGAAGATGACTAGCCGCAGCTTTGCGACGTTCGACACGGGGATCAACGGTGTCAGTTCGATCACTGGTGCGAATGCGCTTGATATCGCCAGCATTGGCATAGACCTCGGCCTCCTGACTCAGAACACGACACTTATTCATGATGCATTCGGTCGTGTGCATGCAGAGGCTGTTGTCCAAAGCGGCATCAAGGCGGACGGTATTAGGGCCGACGGTTCGTTCGGACAACATGCCGGTATCATCTACAACGGCAACTATGGCAAGGACTAGTGAGTAGTTTTCTTTACTGGAGTGTAGCTTCCGAAAACCTGAAGAAACTCATAGCGCGAACGATCTCTTCGAGATTGAGATTGAGGCCGGTAGCACGCAGTTCCAGGCCGGACCGGAAGCTAGGACTGCTTTGGAGACATTGATCGACGGGAATCAATGGATGATTTACCGGAACATCTTCACGGATGTTCTGCACTGGGACTTTGTAAGGTAACTTGATCATCGATGGCGTACTCTCTCTCAAATTGATATTACAGAGCGTCCTGGGAAGATTCATAACTGACCCTGTCATCGATAATCAGTAAGTTTTGGATTCTCTCTTGCATGCTGTATAGTTGACGAGAGCGGACAGCGCGTCCGCCAACATCAAGACCAACCTGACAGAGCTACAAGTACTGAGCCATCTCTGGGACTCGAACCTTTTGATAGATGTTTTCGACAACCTCTCACTCAATACAACTACTGCAAATTCAGGGAATCTTGTAGGCAACCGGGTGTTCTACGCGAATGACTTCGCTGTGCGTGTGCTTACCATAACATCTCTCCAATCCTTCTGACATAAATTCTAGGTTCAACGCGGTCCTGGATACGTTACTACTCTCCGGATGTACTCTAAACGAACCCAGAACACGGAGTGCACCACTGACGCCAATAACTTTGGATTCCACTTGTCGGATGGTACCGTCTACACTCATATCACTGGAGACGAATATGAGGACATAGTTGCGGCGTGGGATTGGAACCTTATCCCCGGAATCACCGTCGACTACGGGGCGACTGAGCTGTCTTGTAGTCAGACTCGCAAGACTGGTACACAGCCCTTTGTCGGAGGTGCATCCGATGGCCGTGTTGGCGCAGTCGCGATGCGGTACCAGAACCCAATTACCAAGAACTTGAACTGGCGGAAGACTTGGTTCTTTCTCGAGGACGACGTCCAGTTCGTCATGGTAGCTCGCATCACATCCACTTCTTCCGCCCCTGTGTTTTCCGTCCTTGACCAGCGTAAGCATGTTGGTGATGTGCTCGTCAACGGCGAGAACGCAACCAGCGGGAACTTCTCCCATGCCAGTACACTCTGGCATGGCGGAGTCGGATATGTCTTCAATGTCACTGACCCCGTCACATTGTCCGTCGACGTTGGTACGAAGACCGGCGATTGGTCTGCGATCGGTGCGTCTTCACAGCCCCCAATCACTGTCGACATGTTCTCTGCGTGGCTCAGCCACGACGACATCACCCCCCCGATCTCGTACATGATCTTCCCCGCAACAACGCCCCAGAGCTTCCAGGACAGGGTCGCAGCGACCGATCTGCATGTCATCCGCAACGACGGCTCGATCTCCGCGCTTGTCGACAACGCAAACAAGATGGTCTTTGGAGTGTTCTGGGAGACGAACGGCGGACAGTTCACCATCCCTGCCTTGACGTCTGGCAGTGCGACGATCAAGGTGCAGTCGACAGGAAGCTCAAATATCATCCTCCGCATGGATGCCTGGACGCTCACCATCGCCGACCCTACTCAGCTCCTTTCGACCATCACCGTTACGTTCACTTTGGGTTCTGGGATTGCGCCCCCTGGGTGGGGATCGGCCAAGACAAAGACCGTATCACTCACGCTACCTTCTGGAGCAGTTATCGGAAGCAGCGTGTCCTGGAATCTGACGATGTGACTCGCCAACGTCTTCTTACTGCTCTCAGGTATATAGTTCAACTTGACTCTCATATCACATCCATAGGCTGAAACTACCTCCAATTCCTCTCCTTGACTCCCTACTAGATGCCACTTACTTGAATCTTTCTGTTGGACTCTCAGATTGTACATAATTGCAGACTTCAGAATCTAACCCTCTTACAATATCAGGATCATGATAAAATAAACGCACGGTAGCGCTCACTGCGTGATCTGTAGGCGCCGTAGGTCTGGTAGCCTGCACACAAGCGGCCATAGCGCCCGGTAGCATAACATTCCTCCGTTGTACTAGTATTCCGTGGCAACTTCGGATCGGTGCATACGCTGTCGTCCATATATCCTCGAATCCATATCATTTGGCGTACAAAGAGATACCAAAGGTGTCCACGCCATTTCTCTCTCATTACAGGCCCAGGATTGCTGTTCGTACGACACTCGGACGATCAGTACTCTTCAACCGATGCGCCTACGCACAACATCTGCGGTATAGTGAGTAGCAACCACTCCTTTCATTTGTTTTGATGGTGCTTATGTGCAATTGCTTTCATAGTTGTCGGCTGGAACGGGTTTGAGTGGTAGGCTGGGCGCATCATCATCAATGCTGACATGCAATCAATGCGACATAGCCTGCTGAGCATTGCTTGACGACGGGTGGTATCTATTCCTCCTCCTTCTTCTTCTCTCACATACTCTTTTTCAACTTCCTGTTGCTCTATCCTATTCATATTACTCAAGCACTATGCTGGGACTCTCGCTGCGCAGCACCTTCGTGCTTGCCTACGGAATGACAACTATCGTCCCAGCCGCCGACAGTGTACCCATTCCTATTGACCTTCTTGCTACGACCGAGCTCTCCTTTTTCTCTCCTTATAGCTCATCGTCTACTTCCTCTTCTTTCACTTTCAACACTTATGTCAACTCAAGCAGAATTCCTTGGGACGATCCGCAATACGCTTCCTCACGTGTCATGAAGAGAA
Organism: Lignosus rhinocerotis TM02; assembly: GCA_000743315.1. Lineage (NCBI taxonomy): Eukaryota > Fungi > Basidiomycota > Agaricomycetes > Polyporales > Polyporaceae > Lignosus > Lignosus rhinocerus. The sequence continues at coordinate 76,807 of KN050014.1, read as the reverse complement.
CCTCAAGTGTAGTTGGAGATGCTCCAACCCTCGCTGAGATCAAAACTATCCGAGACCGACGTTTGCCAATAATTGCGCAAGATGTTATTGACCCGTTGGTAGGCTCAGTAGCCGAAATCAGCGACTGGTGAACTCGTTTCTTATACTGTCAATGATCGATTTATCACTCATCCGTGAGCACAGGATCTCAGTGCTGGGCGCAGATGGTAAATGGCCTAGCTCACAGGTCGACTATGCCGCAGGATGCGAAGGTCAGAGGGCTAACTGGTAGGCGGCACAGCCCTTGCTACGGCTGCGAGCATGTTGGCTGATTTAGATCTCCCGGGAATCTCGCAGGCCAGCCAGGTTGCATTGGCAGCGCATTGGTGAGTATCACGGTAGGGTGTTATATTCCGCCTAGCTCACTAGGCAAATATTAGCCTTTATGGCTGCTGCCTGGCACGGCGGTGTTTCAGGGGCGGATAATTTTGTGAACAATTCGTCACTTCTCGATGCGGTCACACGCGCGATGGATTTCTGGTTCAGCAACGACTTCACAGACGATTCTTGTCTGATCGGACGATGCCAATGCAGCGCATCTGGTTTCTGGAACCTCAACTGGTTTTCCAACGTATGTAAAGATGGTTCTCCATATCGTCTGCCACTATTTAAGACCGGCTTGAACACCAGGTCATCGGCATCCCTATATATGTCAGCCAAAGCTGTCTCCTCATTGGCGCAGACGTGTTAACAGAGTTTCAACTTGAAGGCTGCACGCGTATCGCCGAACGCGCCGTCGGAGCTCTCATGAATGGTGTCAATGGTATGGGCCAATTGACAGGCGCGAATTTGCTCGACGTCGCGAGGGTCACTATCGACACCGGGTTGTTGACCAACAATATCACCGCCATTGAGGACGGGTACAAGCATGTACACCGCGAAGTCATAATCCGCAACGAAGCCAAGGCTGACGGAATCAGGGCAGATGGTAGCTTTAGCCAGCACTTTGGACTTCTATACAGTGGTAACTACGGCAAGGATTAGTGAGCTACTTCTCTGTTCGATACCATTCTGAAGCTGATCTATTGCCTCAGCGCGAACACTGTTCTCGCGTTAGAGATACCTGTCGGAGGGACTGAGCTTTCCGCCGTGAAGGCCAATCCTGACTCGCAGGTGGCGTACGAAAAGCTGTGGAATGCGGATTTATGGATGATCTATCGCAATGCGAAGACCAACGTTTTACACTTCGATTTCGTGCGTCCACTCCCCTGTGCGCGTATGGAATTGAGCACCTCATATCACTCATAGAGCACACTGAACCGCTTCATCAGTTTTCCGGTGGTGGACAATCAGTACGTGGTCATGTCCTCCATCGCCGGACTTATGCTCACTTCAAACACTGCTGTAGGGCTACTGGAAGCATCAATATTGATCTCGGTCGAGTCCAGCAGTTAGGAGATCTATGGAGCTCCAAAACCTTGAAGTCTGCCTTCAGGAGTTTGTCCCAGTCCGGATCGGACGCAAATTCTGGTAACTTTGTCGGCAATCGCATGTTCTATGCGAACGACTACATGGTAAGTCCATATGATCGAGCAGCCGGTTCCCAATCTATCATGCATTTACGCACGATCCAGGTTCAGCGCGGTCTTGGATACGTCACTACCCTGAAGATGTACTCATCAAGAACGCCAAACTCTGAGTGTACGAATGAGCAAAATGTGAGTGCTCTCGAAGAAATCTAGGCGCGTTTCTTTCTGTTGAACAATGATCTCCAGCCGTTCGGCTTCCACTTGTCTGATGGTACGCTCTACACCTACATCGACGGTACGCAATACGAAGACATAGCTGGCGCATGGGACTGGAACAGTACGCCCCCTCAACTGATTGCTCTGTCCTTACTGCTCACCAGCCGCCCTCAGTGATACCTGGCACTACCACTGATTATGCCGCCACAACACTCACATGCGATCAGTCGAGGCTTTACACCAAAGAGGATTTTGTAGGCGGTGTCTCCGACGGTACCATCGGTGCAGCAGTGATGCGGTACGAGAACCCCGAGACCGGTTCGTTCAGCTTCCAGAAGGTGTGGTTCTTCTTCAACAACGACGTCCAGCACGTCATGGTCTCCCATGTTGAGTCCAAATCTTTGGACAGCCCTGTCATCTCTGTCCTTGACCAGAAGCGACTCAACGGTCCCGTCTACGTCGATGGCCAGCAGCTCGACAAGGGCGGCAACTTCTCCCAGGCGATCTCGCTCTGGCATGACAGCGTCGGGTACACATTCAATGCCACTCAGGCAGGGCTCTCAGTTGATTTCGGTGCTCGTGAAAGCGACTGGAGCCCTATCGGCATCTCCAAAGTACCCAACAGCTCCGTGCACCTCTTCTCCGCCTGGGTCTCCCATGGCAGCGGGTCTGACCTCGCCGTCCCCATGGCATACACGATCTTCCCTGCCGTAACTCCCGAGACGTTTGAGCAGAAGCGCCTGCAGACCAAGCTACAGATGATTCGCAACGATTCAGAGGTCTCTGCCATGTACGACGAGACAGACCGGATTGCGATGGTTGTCTTTTGGCAACCAGAGGGCGGCAAAGCTATATTCATGCCTTCAGGAGCAGATGGTCTAGTCATCATGGAGGCTTCTGGAAACTCGGTGATCATTTACAACTTGAACGAAAATACTGTGACAGTCTCCGACCCTTCTCAGAACCTGCAAGACGTACAGCTCACAATTGCCAGAGGCCTCATGGATATCCAGACGTTCAACGTAACGCTGCCTACAGGCGGTGAAGCGGGTAATAGTGTCACCCATAGGCTTTGATACACATACAAAGACAGTCATTACTCCAACAATCCTCACATTGTTCCAAGTCCTCACGCTTTCGTTGACAGCACGTCTTACCAGTAGTTCATACAGTCTTCCATCCATTCATTGCACGAAGTGTGTAGGGATTTCTTCATCGTAGAACATACAACCACAAATATAAGCCACATGCGATGCTATGCAATTGTATGGTGGGATATCGTATACACAGCAATATCGAGGTCATCAGAACGCAGCAGGCTGCTCGAGGCTTTGTTGGTACGCCTCTTGGGGAGGGTAAGCAGCAGGCTCCTCCGGCGCAGCAACAGGAGCAGCAACAACAGCAGGCTCGCGCTGCTCTGATGTGGGCTCTGCCACGATTTTGTCGAGAGGAGGCTCGAGGATCTGTACGGAGTCAGGGAGAGGCTTGCGAGGGCCGAGCTGGCCCTCGGGATCCCAGCCCTTCATGCTGTAAACAACACGTTCAAAACTGCAACATCATCTTGATGATGTTATTCGACTCACATCTTGACCTTGATACCAAGAACACCCTGACGAAGCATAACGTGCCTGACGGCGTAATCAACGAATTCGACAGCGGGCTGACCGGAGTGGATCATGAAGCCATCGGTGAACTTCATGGACTTGGCACGGGCAGCACGAAGCTTGCCAGAGACGACGACCTCGCAACCTTTAGCACCAGACTCCATGACGAATCGGAGGACACCGTAACAAGCCCTGATGGATGCAGGGTAATTAGGCACTTTGGACGTTGCTTGTGGTTTGTGATACCTACCTGCGGACAGCAAGTCCACCAAGCAACTTGTAGCGCAGGCTCTCGCACTGGGCGATGGCGGACAAACCACGGTACTGGACCTTCTCGGCGTAAAGCTCAAGGGAGTTGTCGGGGAACTTGAAGCGCTTCTGAACGAGCGCGGTGAGTTCACGGATGCGGCGACCTTTCTCACCCAAGACCTCCTGGGTGTGAGTGGCACGGATGATGATCTGACGGAATATTCGGATTCTTGGCCAAACGGTCCGGATAACATCGTAGCTTACCTCAGTTCGGGCATGGGTAACGCGGACATCGCAACCAGAGTAACCCTCCTCGGAGAGCTCGCGGGTGAAGAAGTCGTTTAACTCAGCGCGGAAGACACCGTCAGCAACAAACTTGCGCTTCTTGCTAATTTGGCCGGACATTTTGAGGAATGAGGCGGAACTGGTAGGAAGATATGGTCAGTGTGTGTATGAGCGCCATCCGCGAACAGTGATGTCCATCCATCTCGTTGGGCCCATCTATGGGCTTGGGATCGAATAGAACCCATCCGGAAGACCATGACACGAAGCCTAAACTGACCTTGAGGGGTTGCTGAACGGTGGATGCGCCGGGGATGGCTCCTGAGCTTGAGGCGTTGAGGGCCAGCTGTGGACGAGAGACTTGCACCCAAATCTGCGATCGGAAGAATCCTGCATCAGGCAAGTACTTCCCACGGCTGGTGGGGTGGCATAAATTTCAGCGCGACGCGTCCAACATGTTGCAAGTTTTCTCCGCTAACTACTAAACTATCTAGTACTCATGGCGCAACCTCCTTAATCCAAGCTAATGATTCTTGAGGTATGTCAGTGTTTCGTTACCTTGTATCTTTTGTCGCTATGAAGAGTGTTGTATCACAACCATCCTGGCACCTCTTAGTCGATTTGCTATCTTGCGCTGGAGCTTCGCTCTGCTAGCTTGGTATCAATGACATGAATGACCTTCTGAGTTTTCGTATCGGATTATCGTTTCGAGTACAACCACTGACCCTTCTTCTTTAGGTTGAAGGTAGAACTCCGCAATGAGCAAGGTTGTGTGTAGAAGCGGGTGGTGGATATAGTATGCTTCTCGTCCTCACGCTGGTGTGACCATCAGTGTGAGGGTGGGAGCTTGAATGCATGTTCATCGTTCTATGTGAAGACGTTATCTTCATCTTGTTCTGTGCTGCGCATCCCCTACTTGTACCATGCCCTCCGAGGACACCTGGCAAGACCTTGTGGCGGACAAGAGACGTCGCCAGCAAGCTGCCATCCCACCCGAGTGGGTACTCAAGTCCCCGCCAGACGAATCAGTCCTTGATGTTAGGGCAGTTCCAGAGCAGTCAGGCATACTCTCTAACCGCGAACTTGAGCTCACCAATGCCGATGTTGAGTTGCTCTTGCATAACCTGGCTTCAGGTGCATGGTCGGCAGTCGAAGTGACCATTGCTTTCTACAAACGAGCTGTCATTGCACACCAATTGGTATGTGTTTGGAAGCAATGGTCTGGGTTGGTTTTTGTGCAGGTGCTCACCATAGTATAGGTCAACTGTTTAACGGAGATCTTCGTCGAACGCGCGTTGCAGCGTGCGCAGGAACTCGACGAACATCTCAAGAAGACCGGCAAGGTAGTTGGGCTATTACATGGTCTCCCCATCTCCTTGAAGGACCAGATATGCATTAAAGGTCTTGAAGCTACGATGGGTGAGTAGCTCTTGATGCGTATCCTTCCCTGTTCTGTTGTACTTCATGCGACTACCAGGTTACGCCTCGTGGATCGGGAAGTATGCCGAGAACGATGCGGTCATAACTCGAATCCTCAATGACTGTGGTGCCGTTCCATTCGTGATGACCAACGTCCCGCAGACACTATTGGTGAATGCACCATCGCACCTACATACAGACCGACACTGATATAGGAGTACATAGTGGTCCGAGACGTTTAACCATGTCTACGGCCGCACTCTCAATCCCGCAAATCGGACCCTCACTGCGGGTGGATCATCTGGAGGCGAAGGTGCTTTGATTGCCATGAAGGGCAGCCCTCTTGGCATTGGCTCCGACCTTGGAGGGTATGTTGTGCTCTTCGCAGTCTTCGCAGTTCCCTCCTCACCTTGAACATACTCATTGCACACAGGTCCGTCCGTTATCCAAGCACTTTCAACGGGTTGTACGGCCTCCGACCGTCTGCCTCGCGTCTTCCCTACAGCGGGTGCGTCAACAGTACCGAAGGACAGGACTCCTCCCCTTCCTGCCTGGGGCCGATCTCCCGCAGCATCGCAGGTATCAAGATGTTCATGAAGGCTGTCATCGGACAGCAGCCATGGCTCCTCGACCCGCTCTGCATCCGGAAGAAGTGGGATGAAGAGGCATACAGCCTTGCCGAGCACGGCGGTGGCTCTAAGCTCTGCTTCGGGATCATGTGGAACGATGGCTGGGTCGTCCCACATCCCCCAATCCAGCGTGCGCTGCACTTCACGAAGTCCTGTTTGGAAGCAGTCGGCCACAAAGGTATGCACCACACCCACATGATCGCCATGTAGTTCTGACAGCGGACGCGCGTCTCCAGTGATCGATTGGCAACCCCTCAAGCAAATTGAACTCTTTGAGACCCTCGTAAGCACCGGAACTGCCGCCCTGCTTTCTTCCCGAATTCACAGCCGTCTTCCGTATAGTCAGCGATATGGATGTCCGGCGCGCTCGATGACATCAACGCAGTGCTCTCTACGACAGGGGAGCCCCGCCTACTGTCCATGGCTCTCGAGGGCGCCCCCGCTGTCAACACTGGGGTGCCATACGCCGAGGGGATCTCCGCGTATGCGCTTTGGCAGCTCCAGAAGAAGCGCATCGCCCTCCGCGAGGAATACCTCGCTGCGTGGCAGGCGACTGCCAGCGTCACAGGAACCGGGCGGCCGATCGACGCGATCATAGCGCCCGTCGCGCCTTACGCTGCACCTCCCCATGGCAAGGCTACGTGAGTCTCCCCAACCCAGTCCGTCTAGGTACTTTGTGATACGAGGGTGACATCGATGGCATCTAGAATCACGACATACCCCATGGTGTGGAACACGCTCAACTATCCCTGCTGCGCCTTCCCGGTGACCACCGTCCACCCAGCGCAAGATGCACCACAGCCTCGCAACGAATTCCTCGGTGCAGTGGATAGGGATAATCATGAGGCTTGTGGGTGTTTCCGTCTTGCATAGATGGTTACTGTATGATTTACGGGCCTTCTGCTACAGACAACCCAGAGATATACAAGAACGCGCCCGTTGGTCTGCAACTCGTGGGACAGACTCTTGAAGATGAAGCCGTCATTGCCATGACGGAGATCGTTGATGCTTGCCTCAAAATGGTTCAAACAGTATGAAGTATGAGCATGGAGGGAGGCATGTGTACAAATAAAGTCGGGGGCATATGTATGAGTAAATCGAGCAGAACACACTGTATGTACTAGTTACATGAGGGAGATGCATCGCAAATTAGTGGACGCCTTCCAACGAGCCAGGACGAGAGATGTGCGCCAGAACTACGTGTTAGAATCATCGGGAAGCCTCGTTCACGAAGATAGCAGCACCACCCATGCCGCTTCCGATACACATGCTCGTGCAAAGCAATGGCGCATTCCTTCGGCGCAACTCTGCTAGGCCGGTGACCACTTGACGAGTGCCAGCTACCAGTGAAACGTGTCAGCGCTGGTGCGAGAAGGAAACGCTTCGCGAGACTCACTCATGCCCAGTGGATGGGTGAGCGCAATTGAGCCGCCGCTATAGCAAACCCATGAGCCAAAGGACACATGAATAATCGTAAGACTCACTTCGGGTTGATCTTCTCTATAGGTATTTGGAGTTGCTCAACGCAGTAAGCGAATTGAGAGGCGAAAGCTTCGTTGATCTGAAACCCATACGATGAGTCTAGAGAATGTGTATATTGAGGGGTTTGGTTCGGTACCTCCCACACGTCTACATCATCCTTGGACAAACCTGTCATGGAAAGGACTTTCGGGATAGCGGCAACGGGCGCAATGCCCATATGTCGCGGTTCGACGCCTACACAAGCGAGTTGTCTCGCAATTCAGAGAAACCCTGACGCAATTGCGATCGACAGTCACGCACCGACGAACGCACTCGTGACATACTTGCCGACGACGTTCCAGCCCTCCTTCTCCGCCCGAGCACGCGTTGTGAGGATGCACAACGCTGCGCCGTCACCAACGCCGCTCGCGTTGCCCGCAGTCGTTAAACCGTCTTCCATGAACACTGGTTTGAGCTTCGCGAGAGACTCCAACGTGACGCCAGGGCGGACTGTGTCGTCGACTGAGATCACAGCGCCTCGAAGCTCAATCGGGAGGATCTCGTCTGCGAATATACCACTCGATACCGACTAGAGAACAGTGGATTAATGCTCAATCTCTGACACACTGCACGATACGTTGCTAACCTTAGCTGCCCGAGTATGCGAGATCAGCGCATACTCGTCCTGCTTCTCGCGAGTAATATTGTACGCCCGTGCGACCATTTCAGATGTCCAACCCATGGGCTCCAGGGGTATATCAGCATGATGTATCTATTGAAGCTCGATGGATGCGTACTTGAACACAATCGTGGGATTGGGTATTCTTGGCCACTTCTGGCACAACTTCTGGCGTGGGGCGAGGGCTGGGATAGGTGTCAGTGCTGGGAGACTGGAGTGAGTACATTCGAACTCACTTGAGCGACATGCTCTCCACTCCAACTGCCATTCCCAACTCGATGTGGCCATTGCCAATGGAATTGGCGATGTGCACGATGGCTTGCAATCCCGAAGAACAGAGACGGTTGACAGTGGATATAGGAACCTCGACGGGTATACCAGCAGCGATGGCTGCTGCTCTAGAGATATACAGTGGTGAGGGTGGATGACATGTCCCTACGACGACGTCTACTATGAGGCGAAGGAATTTCTATGAATCAGTAGGAGAGTGATAGCGCACCAACACAGATATCGTCGAGTAGGGCCGGGTTCAGTTTCGTCTTCTCAAAGGTCGCCTGCGCCGGGACATTAATGACTCCGTCCCACATTAAGCATTATGCGCGCACCTTGAAGAAAGCATGCAAGAGCTCATCGACCGGGATATCCTTCAGCTGGCCCTTCTTGGCTCTTCCAAGAGCAGTCCGTTTCGCGAAGGTGATGACGACGTCGTCCGGCCTCTTGGTAAGGATTTCCACACGTCCTTTGACTGGGGTCGCGTAACCGCGAGTGAAAGGGCGGATAGCGTTGTTTGCGGTCAACCTGGATAGCATAGCTCGCGGTAGAGTGTCGAGCGCAGAGAGGACGGAAGCGTGGCGAATAAGGGTGTCATGGCTTTGCTAAATCCTGGTTGGCCTTCCCCACACTCAACATGGTCCTTCCCGAGTCCGACTCGCGCCCGATGACCATGACGCGCACACATGACCCGTGTCGTTTGACGGGTCGAACAGACGCGCCTCAACTTGTCTTTCCACCTCACACATCAATCTTGCTTGCACGCCTATCGCAATACCCTCTTCACCGTCGCACGTTCATATAGTACATTAGCTTGACTTGGTTGGCAAGCTACAATACTCACGTACCTGTCTCCCACCAGTCTTGCCTAACCAAGGACACGATGCGCATCTTGATGATTGACGTGCCCAGGATACTAAGTACTCAGCGGTCTGGCGTTCGACCTAACGTAGACGCGGCTTGTTGGATTTGAAGAGAGACTGAATGAAGTCTTGAGCAGTCAGTCATCCAGAACTATCATGGGTCCGTTCGCATCGCCTCTCGCAATTCTGACCAAGTCTCCAGCGATTCTTGCTACATACTGATCCACTGCCACTCGCGTGTTGCGTCCCGGGTGGAAGCTTCTTCGCGCTTATGGCGGGCCGCTGGCGCATACGAATATGCAGTAAATGGTCCGCGTGAACCTTTGGTCTAGAAGATGCCCGGAGTTCTTGCGGTTGCGACTAATGACGCAACCAACTGTGTGCAGCCACTATATGTAGGTCAGCGAACTGGATGAATGCAACCGCGTCCACTTCAACCTCCATTCACGCCGGAACGGATGATTACTGCTACTGTAATCGGCGCTGTCGCGCTTTCTCTCTATCACCTTACCGCTGTCCGAGCCGTGACAGTCAACGAGACCGCAACCTTCTATGCATTTGTCAATGACCGTATCTCCTACAATGTGCTCAAGACAAATGGATACATCCAGGACCTCATATTTGACGGTATATCGGTTCTTGGCACATCCTCCGGGAATGCAGGTCAACTCTATACTGGTTCGAGTTCAAGCCACGGGGGCTTGTACATGTTCATAAGAAACATCCTGCAGACTTCCCTTCGGCTGGTTTTGCTCTGACGGCAACTCCGCGGTTCGACGTCTTTCAAGGGAAGAACTATGCAGGGGTAGTCGTGACCGACAATGATACTACTGCAGGTTTGCTGTGAGTGCTCAATGATGCTGACAAGAACAACCAGTCATCGATTACTGCATCGCGGCGCAGTGTACAACGTTCGTGGTTCCTGCGCGATGGCGAAACAGGACTCCATTCGTTCGTTCGCCTGGCATACCACAACGCTACAGGTCCTTCCAGAGGTGGACTTGGTGAAGTCAGGACCATGTTTCGACCCAATGGTGGCCCATGGACAACGCTCGTCACGAATGCTGAACAATGGGTGCACATCTTGCCCTTACTCGCATATGATCATGCTCACTCCAGAACGCAGGCGCCTATTCCTGGAACCGAGGCGATTGCAAAACAAATTGAAGTTCAGGATGCGTAGGTCTACTTACAGTGTGCATGTGACTGCGGCTCAAAAGGGAACCAGCACCTGGTACCTCGGCTTAACGCCTGATGATCCGTACGTGCAACAGGTAGAACCTCCCAGTTCGCGCTGATATCGTATCTCGAATGTTCACCCTGCTGTTAGGAATCTGATTATTGGACTAAGGTAATATGAATATTACGTTGAAAGGCTAGCGGAAACCATTCAATCGCAGTTTAGTATACGTTCGCCGATAATCAAACAAACAAGGCTCACGGCTTGTATGGTCAAAGTGATGACGATACATCCATCGGTGCCTGGTGGGTGATCAATCAGAAAGACACGTTCTTTGGTGGCCCTGTGAGTGGTTGAGCTGTGGATTGTGTATATGTATCAACGTGATGACGTACTGTAGTTCCATGTAGACCTGATGGTGGACGGCATCATCTAGTGGGTTTGCTATAAACCCTACTGGCATGCTACTTCTCTTACATGTTGTCAACGACTAGCAACAAGCAGTCAACGAGGTTTGTAGTCATTGGCTCATTGGCTAGACCGGCTGTTTTGGACTCACTTCCTTCATCAATGTAGTCACGGAGGTGCAACGTAGGTCAGAGCAGATCCCATGCACGACGACCCATTGACGTACGCGATACAGATCTCCCAATATCACGAATGGATTCGATAGGACCTTCGGTCCCCAGGTTAACCCGCTGGGCCTCGAGTCAAGCTCCCTACTAATGTCTCCGTTTTGTAGTTCCTACTCTTGAACCGGGGTCAAGGTGCTAGGTACGTTTGTGACCTTTCACTCCATTTGATGATTGCTCGTAGCTAACTCAAGAGTTGTGGTTGCAGTATACAGGCCCTATTGGCTGATGCGGAGAAGTACGCAGACCCAGCTTGGAACGCGCTGTTCTACGACGAGATATCTCCCTACGTGAGCTTTAGCCCAACGCTCATACTCTCCTGGGTTCTCTTCACCACGGCTCCACTAATAGGTTGTGGGATATGCACCCACATCATCGCGTGGGTCTTTCTCAGCCAAGATCAACCTTCCCAACGATGCCAAAGACGTAGTCGCCATTCTGAGTGCAAATGCTATACATTTCCAGGTATGTGTGGTTTCTTGCATCAAAGCGGTTCTATAGTTGATGTGATGACATTGGTCACGCAGGACAGTGCTAAGGATTCCAGTGCGTACCAGTATTGGGCGACTGACATTCGAAACGGGGTGGTCAATATCGACAGAGTGAAGGCGGGGACATACCGTCTGACCGTATCCGCGACCGGTGTGTAGCAAGATCCCACACTAAAATTTTCGTCCACTATATCCCATGCTGCTTGTATTGCGCTGACAGGGATCTTCGGTGATTATGTTCAAGATAACATTGTCGTGAAACCAGGGAAGCAAACTCATATCAAGGCGACTTGGATCCCCGAGTCTGCTGGAATTGAGCTCTGGCGGATCGGTGTTCCAGATAAGAGTGCAGGTATGTCTGTATCTTTGTTACTGCTCTGTAAACATCGACGGGTAGCTTTATGTTAGGCGAGTTTAAGAACGGCTTGGAACGCGACACCACCCACCCTCGTCAGCCTTCAAGTGAGTGTACTTGCACCATCCGGAGAACACGTCAGTAAACCTCAAGCAACAGAATATAGGATCTACTGGGGCGCTTGGGACTTCCCCAACGAATTCCCCGGTGGCGTGAACTTTACCATCGGAAAGAGTATCGAGAGCCGTGACTGGGTATGTTCCACCGAACTAGAGCCACAGTCGTGACACTCCCACTGAACAGTCTTCGCGCATAGAATTATGTCCATTGGTCTCAGTATGGCCCAACGTACACGAGAAACAACACAGTAACCGGTACTCATCCTTCTCCTTCTCAGGCTTGTGACCATGCCAAGTGATGTTGGACAACAGACATCAACCGGTGGACTATCAACTTTTCTCTCGACTCGGCCACGGCCCGCGAACTGACCGCAGAATCCGTCGCGACGTTCACCTTCCAGCTCGCTGCCGCGAAGACAACCGCGGGCAACACGGACTCAAATCAGGGTGCCTGGCCATCGTTCCCGGTACGTTTCCCCACATTGTCCCCACTAGCTCGTGCGCTCTAAGCTCTCACTCGAACTCAGATCAACACCTATGTCAATGACCAGACTAACCCACTAGTCTGGACTATCCAGGAGTACGAGAGTAGCAGCTGTGGAGAGCGATCCGGTATGCCGAGCCCGTTCCAACCCATTACCTGCTTGCGAGTGACTGATACGTAGAACAATGCAGCTATCTCGTGCCGCTTGCTTTCCAACAAATCCCAGTTCCCTGGTATGTGGCTCATAGAAGGGGACAATCGTTTCGTAGTGCGTCAGCTGCTCGATCAGAGTACAGTTCGATCAACTGACTCATGGCCACGGTTGCTTCGTCTAGCTGGAGTTACCGCATGCAGCAGCAGTGGTAAGTTCTCACCTCATCGCCAAAAATGATATATTCTGACAAGGTACCATCGCAGTACGTTCAGTACGATGCCCTCAGGCTCGAACTCCAAGTTTAGACATGTCATGATGTACTGTTGCTGACATTGTGCCTCTGTGAGAGAATAGTGTAGCGTGAGTAGGGGCAGAAGACAGGAAATGTATGTCGATAAGGAGAAGCATATAATATGTACAGATACACCGGTATATACGACGAGAGCAGTACACTTACATACATTACACGCAGGTGAGATATCAGAATCAGCAAGGTGTACAGTAAGACAAGATGTATATACGATTGAAGGGCGAAGGGTGAATATTCAAAATCCAACGTTCGCTGGGAGATCGACTCGTCTTCGGCGGTTTCGACCTTGTAGTCGCCGTAACGTTCCCGTGAAGGTTGACTACCGCCTCTTCCGCAGAATACTCGTTTTTGATTGCGCTGGCCGCGACGACTGGTTAAATTTCTTCCCGGGCTATGTGGCGGCATCAGTTTTGTTTGGTTATCAGCTATTCAACTCGGCAGAGTTCTCGGTATCGATTGTGATATCCGCAAAGAGGAGTCAGAGATTCTGGGCGGCGGCGCTTTCTTCCTCTTCGTCATCACCCTCGTACTGAAGAGGCGGTTGTCCGGGAATGCGCTAGTCAAAGCTTCTCAACAACTAGATCACGTACGTTATGAAGCCGAAGCATACCTTCAGAGCGAATTTGCAAACCTTGTAGCCATGCGCGTTGAGTCCCCTCTCCATCCAAGCCTGTCGAGAGAATGAGTTGCGACATCAAGCACTGGTGCATCAGAAACTGACTTTCTCAACAGTATACAAGCCGTCGTATCGGTATCCCTCTGAAGGGGCATAGGGCGAGTTGAGCTTGTAACCGCGGATCACGCGTATAGGCTTTTTCGTCTCGAAGGACCTCTACGAGAAGTAGGTACTCAGATAAGTAGATCGCGCTGTTGACAATTGTGTGCATACCAATAATGCCGCATTGAATGAGTTCTCGAAGCTCTGGTCACAACTCTGAGGCGCGGTACGCAGCTGAATGATAGAACTGTGAGCTCAGAGAACTCCTTCATGGAACTGGGCAGCATACATTTTTTGGTTTATCCTTGGTACCTCTCAAGTCACGGCCGCCTTTCAACGTCACGTCCAATCAGCATCCTATGATAGTTCTAGACTGTCGTGGACGGACCTGAGCCAGTGAATGTACTAGATGGCTGTCAGTTAATAGTCTGGATATCCGAGTGAATGAACAACTCACAATGCTTCACCGAGATCAATGTCGTCCTCATAGCCGCCAGACAGTGCAACGGAGTAGGCGCCTTCGGGGCCAGAGGATATGCCCGCAACCCAGGGTCTAGTGTACCGTCAGTAGTCGGTGCAGCTGGTTAGTCCCGAGGACTCACGCATGGATTGCATCGTTGCTACACGCCTCACTGATGGCAACTTAGATTCATTATCTACTCCGTAGGACAGCAGCTACGTACCGTGTTTCCCACCACGAACCAATCGGTATGCCAGGGATTGCACCATAAGTCTTCCTAACCAGCAAGTTCACCATGTGCATCCCGACTGGGGGCGTGAAGCAAGTACTCACGGGTCATGCTTCCTAATCGAAACGTTGCGCGGCGAGCCACTCTTGCCCGCACGGGCATGGGTACTAACCACGCGTGGTAAAGCACGAGCGACAGCTGTCGCGTGTTCACCATCGTCATTATAGTTGATACTTTTGTCCTTTTTCCTCGAGCTCCTACGTAGACCAGTAGCATTTCCTTGACTGTCCTCACCCTTCGAGAGCTTCTTCGGCCGTTCTTCTTCAACATCGGAGACGGGCTCGTCGCGCGGGGCTTCACGTTTCTTGGACTGGTCAGGTTTGCGTTTCTTCGTCAATTTCTTCAACCCAGCCGTGACTGAGCCAATGTCCATTGATTCAAGGAGGGCTCTAGCCTTGGCCATGTTTACAAGGCGTTGCTCTTCGTACTCGCAGGACATGGTGTGAAGATGGTGACAGAAGAACGGGACGGCGCGTCTTGACGCCCGCCCTTTATTAACCCAAACATCGAACACGTGACCGCGAATAACCATAAAGGGGGCAAGCATTTCTTAATGATGATTGAGGCCCTAAGGCCTGAGAGATTGTACATTGTTTACTTTAACGTTGTAGTGTACAGTATCCTCCTAGAATATCGTCCGCATTTTTCTATGGCTGTGCAGCTAATACCCAGAAGGCGAGAACTCCTGGAAGGCTAGAAAGTTGTGGGTGAGACCCGGCGGTGAGAAAGGCCTGGCGTTTACACCTTCGTAAGTAGGGATTCGGAATGAATGGACTCCAAACGGACTCGCGAGGGGAGACAGCTGACGGTCAGACAGTGGTTGCGATGATGGACTACCGGGCCCCATACTAGGGTTTCCGATAGCCCATGCGTCATTGCTGTCCCTCCCGTCCAACGGATCGTGCATGTGTCCTAGAAGATGTTTAGTCAGCAAGAATGCAAGAAAGGGTGCATGTATGAACTCACTCCCTACGAACTTGCATTTGCCCTGCTTGCGGAAAAGGCACTTTGGGCCCTTCGGACAATAGTGATTCATAATGCAGTTGTCGCCGAGCGGGCACTTGTTACCTATAGCCAATGACTGTTATAACGCTACTAATATGCGACAATGAAGTCGGGTCAGATCGTCCTTACCGTTATTCATGGCAGGACACGGCCACTTCTTCGCGTTGACACGCAGTTCTGCCACTTGTTCTGGTGTCAACGGATAGTTGTGCTCGTACTTGCAATGGTCTCCATTGTTGCACCGTGCAAGGTAGAAAAAGTTACAGGGAGGTGGTTTCTCTGCGAGATGGTCACCAGAGGGTTAGTACTGACAAGCATAGGGTTACGCACGTTTATGGAGAGGCTACATGACAAGAGTGTCAATGTCAAGATCAAAAGCTTCGATGTTGAGAGCCGGACGCACCTGCTCAGGATCGAGAGGTCGAGGTTTCCTGACGGGCGTGGCCGGTTTTGCAATACTGCTGCTCGGAGTACCCGGTTTGGAGGATCGCGCTTTATCGTTGTCTTGAACTTGGAGCTGTTGCACTTTGGGCGGCTTGGGAGAATTGGTTGCTGTTGCTGCGGCAGCTTTCTGTTTGCCGTTAGTCTGGAGTTTCCTCTGAATGAAAATGCCTTCAATCTCAAGCTGTGGAAGATTAAGGCTGTTGATCTCATGCGCGAGATCTTTGTAGCCCTTCAACAAAACGATCTTGTCAAGAAGGCCTTCGTTTTGTAGAAGGTTGAGTGTGGATGTGTAGCCATTATCGTGTGCGCCTGAGGAAGCAATGTATACTGATAGTGACAGTTGTTCATCATCGAGTCACTTACCACCAAAGAACACTTTGGACGTCTGTGGAAAACGAGTGAAGACGCGAAGATACTCTTTGCAAATCTGGTGAGTTAACGGCGCAGACAGCGGTGAATGAGTCAACAAACCTTTGATCTTCGAGTCCGCAGCCTCCTTGCCGTTCCCGACATCGACTATGGAGAATAGCGGCGAAGCCTGGTTGAAGCCGAGTATGAACGCCTCGAACTCTTCGGCTGTGCACACCGAGTTGACGGTCAGCGTGTCTAGCAGGCCATTCTTGTTGCAGTAAATGGTCAGCCAAAGCTGTCCACGCCCAGCAGACGCCTCGGCAGGGTCAACCGAAGCAAGATAATCCGTGAGACCCTTTTTGAGGAGCATCGCGGCCTGACGTCCTCCAACTTGACCCAGCTTGATGAGGTCCGACGAGAATATGTTGCCATCGCCATCAATGAGGCATAAAACCAAAGGATTGTCTTCCTGCAGACAGCGTGGAGAGAAGCGGCGGAGATGGAGGTTCTAGATGTCGGTCCGGAACAAGGACATCGGACAGGGGGCGAACGTACCTTCAGCGCCCCAATGCTTCGCTCGAGCCTCAATACAGTCTTGTTGAGTACCTTCCGGTCGCCATCCGCGGTCTTGAAGGCCTCTTTCCACACCGACAGCTCCCGTTCGAGTTCCTCGACTCGCGCCTCGAGCTGCGCATTTTTGGTAAAGGTCTTCTCAAAGAGGGCTGTGGGGACCAAATGGATCATCCGTGGTCAGGACGAGGGAATATCCTTACAAACGTCAGTCAAGAAGTATTCTTACCTGTTTGATCTTCGAGAAGTCGTTTCCTGTAGCGGCCCAGATGTTAGCACGAAATTATGCGTACGAAGGGCAGACCGGCACCCACCAGACGGAGAAATCCGAGACTGTTAGTACATGGTCATCGTCCATGGTTTCCGTGTAGTTAACTTGCTTTTTAAAGTTTTGCGCCTAGTTTGTGAGGTGTTGATGGGGATGCATGAACTGCAGGAGGCGAGTCAAGCTTTATGAGGCTGCAGCATTTCAAGTTGCTGCGGCCATCTACTCGACCACAATAGGATCGGGTATGAAATCTAGGCGCCCTCCTTTGACTACAGCGCAAAAACACAGGCCGATCGCTTCTCCACAGGCTATGCTCCAGTATGCCATATTTTATCCAGCAAAGAGTCGTGTACGTAGGACCTTGCACAGCAAGGCCGTGAATGTTCTCACTCTTGAGGTACCAAGAATACAAATATAGGCGTGCTACGATGCCCAAGACATG
Source organism: Lignosus rhinocerotis TM02 (assembly GCA_000743315.1). Classification (NCBI taxonomy): domain Eukaryota; kingdom Fungi; phylum Basidiomycota; class Agaricomycetes; order Polyporales; family Polyporaceae; genus Lignosus; species Lignosus rhinocerus. Next base: position 59,355 of record KN050014.1, on the reverse strand, counting down.
ATATAATACAGTACCCAGTAGGCGGGTTTGGCTTTTCGAGGAGATTTAAATACCAGTCCTCCAAAACGTCAAACACCCGACCCGGTTATGCCCTGTCCACCACAACCTGTGCTGTCCGCATAAATGTTTCTCTCGCCTCCTTGTCCTTGGAAGTACTCATGCCAACCGTCCTCCTCCGGGTCTTCTTCCACATCTTCCACACACCCTCCAAAGCAGCGCAAAGATCTGCTTCATCCTCGTCATCCTCACTATTAGGGGGAAGACCAGTGTTGCTACCCTCCAACGTCGACGGAACTTGTGTCAATGAAGTGAGCGGTACATTCTGGAACAGCAATTCCCTGGCTGCCGTCGAAGCTGGTACCGCCATGATATCTGTCCCGTGCAGACCCAAAGCCGGTGAGACCGAAAGCTCCGAGTCATCACTCCCGCCAACAGTGGGAGAGCTGAAATCTTCTTCAACATCAAATGATCCGTCGGGGGCAGGGCACTCGGCGTGACTCTCGCGAGGAGAGATCGTAGAGAGTAGCCGCGCTAGCATTGTCGGTGAAGCTGGATCCCATTTTGAGTTGCTTCGAGGCCGAGGCATGATCGACGGGGGAATGGGCAGTGGCTCCGCGTACGTGTCTTCTGACGGAACGCGCACTGGAACAGGGAGAGGGACTGGTGAGTCCGTCATATTGTTGCTTGCTTGCTGCATTGGCTGGAGTGCTTTTCGGCGAGCCTGGGGTATTGGAGAAGGTATGGTAGAGTCCGCCGTTCCTAAAAGTGGCAATGTGAGATTCGTTGCTTATATAGTTCCAAGGAGCCGGATACAGCTGATACGGGAGCTGCCAGTGATAGCGGCAGGGTGGTCCGACTGCAAAATGTAACTTACCCTGAACAGAGGCATACTGGGCCCAGTATGCATCCTCTGATGAAGAAGCATCTCTGGCATGGGTAGGAGCCCCGTCGGTGTAAACACTGTCCCCGATGTCCGTCGAACCGTACGCGTTCCAATAGTCATCATCGTCACCATCGTCCTGCAAGTCGCTCTCCTCGAAGGCGCGAGACCACGATGAGGTGGAGACGGTATGCAACGTAACAGGGTTGGAAGGTGGTGGGGGTATGAGGATGTCCTCGAGCTCAGTCCGGGTGCCAGGTGGGAAGGGCATTAGATCTGTGTTGTGATACTTCCACTCTCCAGACTCATCCCACTGCAAATCTATTCTTGGGCCTGCGCCAGCGTTGCAGGAAAGATCAACGTGAGCGAAGAAGTCTTCACCATCGAATGAATACTGGACGGGATAGATAGTAGGCTGATCATCGTCTATGGGATGAGAACGTGACTCAAGAAGTGCAACGACGTGGGCCTTCTTTTCCGGCGAAGAAGGCCAGCACAAATACTCGTCTGGCTGCTCCGGAGTAAGACATAGGAAGTGGTGGCGTTGCAATAGCGATTTTGACAACAGGTGGGATGGGATGGGTTGTGTTAATTGGGACGGGGGAGATATATACTGGAGAAGAACGTGGATAACGTTTTGTGTGAGCGGTGAAGGAGACATTGGGGGACAAGGAGGGAGAGACAGACGTACAGGAACCGATGGTCGAGAGGAAATACCCCGGAATGCGGGGCAGCGCAGACGGCGGTCCGCCATCTAGGCGCCGCTTGTGCGCCCAGCCGGGGATTGCCGCGCCAGTCCTCACACTGTGTGACACTCACCGTGACTGACAGTGACTGACTACATACGACCACTGCACTGTGCAGAACAACCGTGAACGCCCGAGAGTCGAGGCAACATCTCTCAGCCCGCCCACCATCGTCCTTCACGCTCATCCCTCACCTCACGAACGTATGCGCTGTGCATATATTCTTGCCTGCCTCCTCCTTCCTTTCCTCGCCGTTGCCCAAGTGCGTATTCCCGCTCTCTACTCTCACGTCTGACACTCACTAACTCCGCTCTGTGTCCCTTGGACAGACTTCTACGAGCAATGGGAATGGAGGCAACACAAATCCTGGCCAGACATCGACGAATAACCAACCCAGTCCCTCCGGCACCAATGCAGGAAACGGCACCACCGCGGCTACCCCCACCGTCACTGTCCTAACCTCCGTGTTCACGACCACAAGCCTTCGAGACGACCGTGTTCTCACCACTATCACATCCACTCTCTTGATAACAAGCACGATCCAATCCGCTCAGAGCACTGGAAACGGACAAACCGGCGGCACTGGCAACCAGTCCGCAAACAGGACGACGTCGTCAGTCCCGCGAACCACTGCTCCTGAAAGCATTGATGGTGGAGGGACAGCGCTGGCCGGTGGCGCCCCGAGCCCAGGAGCATCGGGCAAAGGTGGCGTGTATGGTCCTGACGATTCCTACATCGCTGCGGCGCTAGCTCACCATGTCAATCTCCTCCTTGTCGGGCTGACTGGTGTTGTAGTGGGCGTGGGGCTGGTGATGTTGTAGGGCGGGCGGCTGTGAAGAGGTTTTCGCTGGGTTTTTTGTGGTTGGCTGCATCGTAATTCTCGATGAGACCTTCATGGACGATATTGTATAACCTTCACGGACATTTCTTTACTGAATGTGTGCTTGCGTAGTCGGACTATGGGAGGGTGTGCGAGCGAGCCTCGCCGTACATCGTGCATTTCGTTCAGCATTCTGTTATCGTATCCATCCATGGACAATATATAATGACTGTGGTACATGCTCATCTCGATCTGAGGGCTCGTGAGAATTGACTCGCTAACTGTAGGTTACTGCTAAGTACAAGTGCCAGCAGCCTCAGTCACTCAAGTAGCTAACTCCGGGCCGTGAGATCTTGAGATTCGGAACCTAATCCTGGATCCATCGATGTACATTGGGACGTCCATCCAACTCATTCGGCCTCTGCGCTCTATTGTCCTGCCATCTCGTCTTCTCGCAGGGAAGAGACACTCTCTGATTACACCAAGTCGATTTTGCCATAAGATAATGACCACTGAAAACCACCCAGCTAAGAAACTGAAGATGGAGGCGACGAAAGTTCGTGAGCACACGTTTCATGATCATTGACAAACTCATCATGCCTGCATCTGCCATGAAGGTGATTGGTACACACAGTGGCACCTTCCATTGTGATGAGGCCCTCGCGGTCTTCCTCCTCAAAAGGACCACAGCGTATGCAGATGCAGGTACGCGCACGAAGAATACTGGGCGGATCCTATTCTAATGGTACCTCCTCCTCGTATGACCCCCAAAGGTCTCAAGCGGACCAGAGATCCTGCTGTTCTGGACACATGCGACATTGTTGTGGATGTCGGCGCGGTGTATGATGAAACGACCCAGCGTTTCGACCATCATCAGAAGGGATTCACAGAGGTTTTCGGGCATGGCTTCAACACGAAGCTCTCTTCGGCGGGTCTGGTCTATAAGTGAGTAGTTCATCACAATCACTCCACGCTTCCGAACTGTAGCCCACTCACCATGCTGCGCTTGAAGGCACTTTGGCAAGGAGATCATCGCGAACCGTCTTCAAATTCGTCAGGATGACCCCAAGGTCGAGACCCTTTGGCTGAAGCTGTATCGGGAATTCATTGAGGCCATCGACGCCATTGATAACGGGATCAACCAGTACCCCTCAGACCTTCAGCCCAAGTACAGAATCAGGACTGACGTGTCTGCTCGTGTGGGGCATTTCAACCCTGCGTGGAACGAGCCGGCCGATGCGCAGACTGTCGATGTGAGTGAAAGGTCTTATCCACTGTTTTGTAAGTTCAACAGATTGCTATGCAGGCCAAGTTCTTGCAGGCATCTGCTCTAGTGGGTACGGAGTTCCTCGACAGACTCGACTACTATGCGAACGCCTGGCTTCCTGCGCGCGACTTGGTGGTTGCCGCCCTCGAGAAGCGTAAGCAGGTCGACGAGAACGGGCAGATACTCTTGTTCGAGCAGTTCGCTCCGTGGAAGGCAAGTCAACAACATCGTGATCATGTATTCGTACCTGTGATTGACATTCTCCGGGTAGGAGCACTTGTTTGAACTGGAGGCTGCTCTCGAGATCCCCGACGCTGAAAAGCCTCTTTACGTCCTCTACCCAGACGAAATGGTCGGCAACTGGCGTATACAGGCGGTCCCCGTTGCCCCGGAAAGCTTTGAGAGCAGGAAGGCGCTCCCGGAGCAGTGGCGTGGTGTTCGTGATGACGAACTGTCCAAGCTTTCTGGCGTCGAAGGCTGCATCTTTGTGCATGCTAGCGGGTTCATTGGCGGTAGGTTTCCGCTTATTATCCCATGATTAGAAAGCTGACTTAGCAACTGCAGGCAACAAAACCAAGGAAGGTGTGCAACGTATGGCCAATCTCGCGCTCGATATGTGATCCAAGACGAAAGAGAACCTATGGAACGAGAAGGGGGAACCATAGTTCCCATACTGGTGTCATATACCAGTCACAGCCTCCAAGAGCTGCGTCAGACGACTTAACGTCTGTAAAGTGCTCCAGACAGCACTTATCCTCAACAGTAGGATGCTATTGACTGGCAAGCTGGTCCAGTGACTGTGATCTCGCCGGAGTAGCACCGGGCCGGTCATGGCAGGAGTTGTAAAGTTAGCAAAGTCCACAATATTTGCCAATTGCGTTTGCGCCTGTACCGTTGTACGATACTTGCTGTAGCTCCCATCTCTATCACCATGTCTTCGTCGTCTCAGAAACCTAGAGTGTTATTGACTGCAAGTACTTCCGCTGCCTCGAGACTGGATGTCGAATGATTGAGCATGCTCAAGAACGACGATGGGCCACCTGGACATGAGTCCCCCTACATCTATGGCTTATACAGACATCTCACCCAAGACCTGGGTATGTCATGATCCTGCCAATGAAGGACCATTACTCAACGTGTGATTCAGGCTGGGATGTCAAAGTCGTCATCCCTAGCTCGCAGAAGTCATGGATCGGTATGTACCTCAGTGTTCGTCCTGCCCTGGATACTATCTGCGACATCGCGCAGGAAAGGCCTATCATATCAAGGAAATCGTGAACGGGAGATACTACTATCCTAGAGAGCCAGGTTTGTGACCGTGTCTTCTCCCCACCAGGCCTAATCAGGAGCCGACTCGCCGCCTAGGTGGTGTAGGAGAGGTTTCTGAGAAGTCACGACCACTGAAGGAAGGAGAGGTTGCGGAGTGGGTTCTGCTGGACGGAGTAAGTGTGTCAGGTATATGTCTGGGTATCTCAAGAACGCATGCCTGATGCGAATCCCACCCAAGACTCCAGCTACATGTGCGAATATCGGGCTCCATAACTTGTACAGCGGGGAGATCGACCTCCTTGTGAGTGCATCTACGCTCATCGTCGGTTGGCTGCACTTATGAACCACTGACAGATATCAGGGCCCAACCTTGGCCGTAACAGCTCAGGTAAGCCCGATACAATGCTTATGACATGAACGGTGGCCCTCCACACGAACCGAACGTTCTTCGTACTGTATCGCAGCTGCATTCGCACTCTCGTCCGGGACGATTGGCGCAGCACTCTCCTCCGCCTTGTCCAGGGTGCGCTCCATCGCGCTCTCATACGGCACCGTCATCCACCCAACTCCCACAACCTTCTTCGACCCCGCACACCGTCTTGGCGCTCGCATCATCGGCCACCTCTGGGAGAACTGGGGGCTGGACGATGGCGGGCTGCGTCGTGGAGAAGTCGACCTGTACAACGTGAACATCCCCATGATCGAGGGCCTCCTCAGCGAGCCGGGTCTCACGGTCTGCTGGACCCGCATCTGGCGCAACTCGTACGGCCGCCTGTTCAAAGCCCACAAGGAGGGCGATCCTGCTGCGAAGAAGACGATCTCTGCCGCGGGCCCGGATTCCCCGAATGAGGATCCACAGGGCACGCGTGTGGGCGTCCTTGATGAGCAGGCAATTCAGAAGGATGTGGGGGACCTTATCTTCAAGTTTGGGCCGGACATGTCGGAGCTCATCAATCCAGCGGCCTCTAGTGTGCCAGTTGGGACGGACGGCTGGGCCATCCGTAGAGGTTGGGTCAGTGTCACGCCCATGCGAGCGACTTTCGCAGAGCCAATAGAGTGGAATATCGAGAAGGAGGAAGAGATGGAAACGAAGGTGTGGAAGATGAAGCTATAGGCGGTCGCTGTATCGGCTGCTCAGCGTACAGACTTATCTTGCTTGTAGTGCTCTCGGAGTCAGCCCAGAGTTGTTCTACAGCATCTATTCGTAAAAATGTCCGTGATATTACACATGACGTCGGCGGGTGTCGGGACTACTTCATGGACAGTAACGTATGACCTCTGGGCGTGTACGCAGAGGTATGGAACGTGAAGAGATAAAGTCACGGAACTTGAACGTTCAACGTCATGGGGTAGGTGCGCAGCATCTGCCCTATAGAACCAATAATGCAAGCATGGGAAGGGCGACACCCAGGAAGAACACCTGGTGGACAGTGTGGATGTGAAGGCTGCTACGTGTGCCCCCTGTGGCAAGACCTGTCAGGGTTTGCTTACGATACACCTTCATCGTATTGATGCTCCAGGATGCGTTCTGGAGATAATGCGGATCATGTGCGCACGAAGGCACGCGATGAAACTAGACGACGTACGACGAAATTGTCTGGATTCATCAGGCGATCCTGACATGTCCCGGGGCATCCAGAGGTGGCATACGAGTTCCCGGCCCAATCACCTGCGCGGCACCCGAGATGAAATCAGCGGTCACCAGACAGGAAGCTTTTTGACTTCGCCTCACCGCAGAAGGTAATATCTGCATAATGACCGATCAGCCGGCGGCGTGGAAGTATATGGGCGTGTAACTGTACTGACCGAAGATGATGGAGTGGTTTACAAAGTTCGCAATGGGGTCACATCCGCTCGGATCTAACATTGCGACGGGAGTGCCCCATTTTGACGGGTCAGGGTGACCATTGACAATATCTTGAGGTATCGCTGCTCGGTAGAATGACCCTACACGAGACTCACTGAGGCTATGTGAGAGCTGCACGAGGATGTCTACTCACAGATCGCGATGCCTTCGTTGTCCCATTTCATTGCAAATGCACCACCGCCTTGGGCGTCGAAGATTGGGCCATACGACGCACGGCTCCATTCAGTCACGCCGCAACCTGCGTTGTTGTTGATGTTGCCGTCACAGTTGAGATTGGGTTGACCGTTGGTCTCCTGTTATCCGAAGGCCATGAGGATCAGAGCATGCGAGCCCCATAGAGACTTACGACTAAGGTCCCAGTGAAGGTCACGTTAGGGTTGAGGGTGCAATCTGCGCTCAGGCGTTGCGATGAGTGATTGGGGGACAGCATACCCAGGGACGGCGGACATACTTGGTCCGGTATGCCACGCAATTTGATTGTGGGAGTTGTCGTGCACACCTTCAATGATATCAACTTCGCCAGACTGAGGGTGCTGACGCGTTAGCAACTACTGTAGCAGCAAGTGCTAAGTGCTGAGCACTCACGTATGGCCATGGACCACCACCCAATGTCCACCACGCTGGCCATACAGCTTATGACCTGCGTCAGCACCGTACGCGGACAGGATCGGAGTCGTGCTTACCACAACCCCATGGAATGTGGTTGAGATCCAAGATGAACAAGCCTGTTCAGATACTCAATTTACTGTGCACATTACTGTGCGTTACGCGGCTCACCTGTGTTGTATTGCTTTCGGCTAGAGATGCGAACGCTAGTTAAATACATACTGTGAATAATACGTGCAGTTTGTGTGTGCCTTTAGAGACGGACCTGTTACGGTACACGCCAGATTCTAGCCAAGAGCTATCATCTCCCTTCATGATGACTGTACCATCGTCGGTCACGAACGAGAGATTCTGAGCAAACGCGGTCTCCCGGTCGGTGTAGCTGATATGACAAGAGAAGGTTTAGAAAGCAGCGAATGCGACAGGTAGTGGGGCACACACTTCACCATGCCACTGAGCACGCAAAGTCAGCAGGAACATGACGCTTGCAAGAGACGAGTGTGAACGTACTGGGTAGGATCATCTCCGGTGAAGAAGTCAAACGTGCTGCAAGTGCCCGATAAGTCGACGCCACTGAACCGCGAGACTGAATGGACGCACTCGAAGAAAGTCTTCCCCGCATACGTGTCCTGGATCGTCCAGACGAAGCTTCCACCGTTCGGCCTCACCTGCAAGTTCGCCCGCTTGTCCAAGGACAATGCTTGCACTCCGACAAGTCCCGAGAGCAGCAGCAGACCAGCCTCGGCGGAGAATGCTCCAATGAGAGAACTGGGTGATCCAGGTGCGGGCCTAGTAACAGAAAGCAAGGACAGCAGGGTCAAAGGAAGGACAGAAAACATTATGACCTGGGCGAAAGAAAAGACAAGTTGGTCGGTTTACCCGATGTGACGGCAGGGCTGTTTATATGACCAAGGCTGCAGAGAAGCTCGTGGATCCGGGGGAAATGAAAGACAGGTATTTTGGCCGTGTCGGGGTATCCGGTGCGTGTCGTTCTATAGCCAGGGCGATGAGCATGCGCTACTGGCTCCGTCAGCGGAGACAGCGCAGAGAGCAAGGCGATCGTCGCAGAAAGAGAACGGTGTGGGCCGTCGTCAGACTCGGAGACGAATAAACCAGATCAGGTTTCGGGACAAGAGGGCCGTAACAGACCCAAGGATAGGATTTGGCAAGCACTCATAGTGCGTACATGGTGGATCTCTCCCTCACGAAGCTGCGGAGCTGCCCAGCTCCATCTTGTTCCTGACTCCCTGTAACGTGTTCACCTCATGTTATCTGAAATCAGGGAAGCCCCATGCGTTGATTCTATTATGAGGGCTATGCTGCCAGCGTCGCGCTCACAACTTCATACTTAAAGCGAATTCGTGACACTTGACGAGGATAAGGTTGGGCGAAGCACGCGACGATGACCATAATGGCCTGATCGAGGACAGGAGGCGAATGACCTCTTTTTGGCAAGCTGGAGTGAGACATACATCCATAGCGTGAATGAGAGGACATGAAGGTGTAGTGATATGGCGGTTGGTAGGAGAAGAATGCATGAATGCATGAGAGAACAAGTACAATAACAGATCACCGGTAACGGCGCAGGCTGAGGGTGTTGTGCTTCTTCCAGGTCGACCAGCCCGGGGTATGGTTGTATCGGTGACCCTTGCCAAGGCCACGGTTCTGTATACATGTATACTCAACATCTGTGAAGAAACACGGTATACACCTAATCTCACCGACTTGCCCACAGAGGTAAGGCCACGACTCTCGCGGCGCTTGTGCACGGGCTTCGTGATCCAGTTGATTCTGGGGTCGCGGCGGATCTACATGTAGGTCAGCACAGTCTTGTGGATGCGGAAGATGATACCCACAGCCTTGTGATTAGGGTCAACGAGGATGACCTCATAATACTTGTGAACACCGTCCTGGTTGACCCAGTACGAGTTAAGGACACGCAAGTTGCCGCATCGCTTGCCAACACGCTCCTCCGCAACGCTCCTCAAGCCACGCTGAGGCTTGAGCTGCGTCACACCCTGACGAACGGGCTTGCCGTAGGTAGCGCCTGCACAACGCTCAAGGCTTCATTGCATGATATGAATGTACAACGTACCCTTGGGAACGTGCTTCTTGCGGTTACCACGGCGTACACGGACACGGTAGATAACGTAGCCCTGCTTAGCCTTGTAGCCAAGACGGCGAGCCTTGTCCGGGCGAGAAGGGCGGGAGGCACGGTGAATGACGTTCAACTGGCGGTACTCCCAGCACCTGGAACTTTGTGAGTACTCTGAGGTTTCCTTGTGAACGGACAGTGTGATACACACCGAACACGCAGAAGGAAGCGGAGGACATCCGACTGCTTCTTTTTGTACAGCTCGCCGATATACTTGTAGGCTCCCATCTTGCGGGCTAGAGTACATGCAGTGTCAGTGTTGTTGACAAGTGCAATGACATCCATATGCAAAGTCGCGCATCCACCATGTTCCCGCCATTCTTGTGCCACCGCCACCAGGCAGTACTATCCCTGGCATCATTTGAGCCTATGACATAGATTCGGACACTCACCTCTTGAGTCTTGAGGATAGTCGGGGGGTCGTTGAGCTGTTTTGGACCGTGGCAGGCGAATGCTCAAACTCTGGTCGTCGGTCGGCGATTGCCGATCGAGTCACGTGCTGAGGTAACATTTCCTCACTTGTGGCTACGGACAAGATGTCGGAGAAACGATCAATCATCCGCGAACATGAGTGCGCGTACTGTCGAAAGGTACAGGAGTCTTCAAGACATCATATATGTGGTGGAGTGCGTGACTTTATCTCTCTGAGCTCGGCAAAGAAGGTGACGGTGTCGTATATTCACTGCGGTTAGTGCAAAATCATGGGGTATTGTTCCAGAGAGGTTCGCGAGGTACCCTGTCAGGAGGAATATCATGTGTCCTGATGTACTTGCAACCTGCTGATAGTGTCAGAAGGCCGATTGGTGAGCAACATCGTGAAATTCTGCCTCGGAGCAAGACGCCCATTGTCTTGTAGGAAACCTCCATGAAACGACCTGCAGTAAAAAGATGATCGGAATCACCGCGGCCTCACGCCCACCAGCAATCAAGGTCGCAGAAAGGATTGTTGCCGACGACGACATCATGTCGCAATTTGATGGTAGTCTCATCAAGGCTCTCGATCTTGAGCACCATCCAGAGAATGCCGACCGGTACGCGGTCGTTCTCCACCATTGCCATGTGGTGTCAACGGACCCGACGATGCGCCTTATGTACCCCATTAGCAGACAAGAACCGCCTTCGCATCCTGACAAGATACAGAAGCTGTTCCAGGTTGGCAACTATGTGCTCCTCTCGAACGAAGATGTGCCTTCTGCGCTCAACGACGTTGCGGAACGGCATTGTACGGTACTACAGGAACACGGGCGTTTCGAACCTGGCAGCAAGGACGCTCTGATACGCACTATGTGGTACTCTGGCCAGTCGCAGTGGGCGACGTGCTATTGCGCACGGCTTGTCTCACAGAAGATGATTGACGGGGCGGCTAGATTGATGAAACCCAACAATGACGGAGAGGGTTTCTGTGACGAGCAATGACTGCTGTGAACCTCATACAGTATGTGTCGTTTCCCTGTTGCTTCCTTGCGATGATGGCCAGGCCGGTGCCTCATAGATTGTCCAACATCCGGGCTCCCATGGAACCGGATGATTACAAGAACTTAATTATTGTGAGGGATTTCTCCTCGTTCATCGTGGACTTCTGATCTTGGGTGCCAGATGGTCTCGACCAAGTGAGGTACATGCCTCATCTCGAAGGTTTATCTAGCGCAATCATGGTTTCTATCTACGCATAATATCCCTCAAGGGACCCCCATGATTTACACGTTTGCTCGTGAAGCATCTCATCGTAGTATAACTCATGAATAATAACATGCAGCAGTATCAGTATACAGTGAGGAGTATGTGGTCGTGAAGTCATCAATGCGCCATGTCGGTGAAGTTCCCACTCCCTCCCCTCTCCTCCTTCGAACGTAGCCGGTACCAGGCCGTGCCCATGAACAGCACCCAAGCAGATGTAATCATAGCTCCAGACAGCACAGCGAATACCTCTCCTCGTCGGACCTCCGCCTTCGTCCGAAGCACCTTGACCTTCACGTGTTGGTCCTGTATTTCCGGACCGACAGCTTCGACAAGATACCGGCTCCCACGGTGCACAGTCGGCGGACGCGAGCCATTTCCTAACAGCGGGATGCTCTGTTCGGCAGTCGAGCTCGACGGTCGACGGTCATGCCGGCTCAAAGTGCTATACCTCCGCTCGGCACTCACGTCGCTCGAAGAGGGCTCCGCCTGCCAGCCGTCCTCGCCTGAAGTTGGTTCTTTGTGCGTGTCTTCTTCGTCGCTGTCGTCAACAGTCTGCGGCAGAAGGGAGCTCGTGCGTCGTGTGGCGGCTTCTTTCTGCTTGTGGTCTAGGTGTGCGAGGGCCAAGATGCCCACAATCTCTATGATGTTCAAGAAGACGAACGCGTTGAGCAGATATTGGACATCCTTGTCGTCGCCGTCCATTTGGGATAGCTTGTGTGTCGGTTTCTTGGACTTGATGTCCAAGGCAAGACCAGCGAGGGTCTGGAAGATGGTCGAACCAGTCTGTTCGAGCTTCACGGAAAGAGCGGATATCAGTACGGGACAGTAACCGTCTCGTGCATGCGCCTTACCGCTTTATGGGCGCCGAGAGTTGTCGAAACGTACTTCAGTGGGACAATACGCGGAACAATGACCACCAGTAGTACTGCGATATATCGTATCCGTAACATCAGTGGATATCCAGTCACAACGTGTCTATGCTTACGCGGAGAGAACCCATGTCCGAGTGCAAACGAGATGATGGCAGGTGCTGGGGTCTTCGTCCACGAGGGGGGCGCAGCAAGCCACAAATAGCAAGCGAGCGTCAGAACTCCCGACAGGAGGAAAAGTTTCATAACGAAGTTGCGTTTCTTCACTCTATCAATGACGAATCCGGTCTGGGAGAGATGATATGAGATATGCACCGTGTGATGATGATGAGGAAGAGTCGGCGTACGATTGGATACAAGACGACGCTGCCGGCAAGCAGGTATGAAGCTTTGAGACTGGCGTCGGCCTCTGGCAGATCAAAGCGGCGCTGCAGGACATTCCTGTACCAATACAGCATTAATGTAGATGTTATGCAACACGAAGAGCGTCCAACTCACGCTGCAAGATGGGTGAACGGTGACCAGATAGATCCGCAGAAAACATTCAGCGCAATGTAGCTGACACATTCATTAGTGTCTACCCAATGATACATGCTCAAGTACTCACGCCCAGAAGACATCCCCGAGCTTGGTGATGTCCCTGAGATACACCATACGCTTCTTTGCGACCTCTTTCAAGGCTTCAGCCTCAGAAGATATACCGACCGAAGACGCGGCCCGAGAATGTGCCTCGGCATGTATCTCCGAGGGCTCAAGCTCCGTGCCAGACTCGCGAATGAGCCATTTCGAGGCAAAAAGGTAGACAAGGTTGATGGCAAACGAGAAAGCGGTCAACAGCGTTGATGCGTAGAATGGTGCATGAGGTCCGAAACGTTCTGATAGTGGATATGAGGTCAAGGCGGAGATGAAGGAAGCGCCTTTGCCTGCCACTAGGCCGAGAGCAAGTGAGACCCCAAGTCCGTGCAACTTGAAGAACCGGACAATGATTGTCTCTTGAACGACAGCTAATGGACTGACACCAAGTCCAAACACAAACATTCCCAAAGCCATGATTCGAACGCTGTCCGAAAGGTTTCCGACAAGAAGGCATGCTTGCCCTAAGTATGAGAGTAAGTCGTTGTTAATGGGATACATCTCGGGGTGACGCACCTAGAAAGATGACTCCCGTAGCAAGGATACTCGTGAAAGTCGTTCCCATGTGACTCGCCAGGAGACCGCCAACAAGAGGCGTCCATGTACTGTTGAGAGAGAAGGCAGAGATGAGGAGAGAGAACTCAGTGTTGTTGGTGCCCATCTCGCGCGCCAGGCGGGACTTCAAGGGACCTAAGATGTACGTTGCACTGAACAGCGTGAGGGCGAGTCCCAGAGCAAGAGAGGTAGGTTTGAGACGTACTAATGGCTGCCTATACTAAGGGAGCATGCACAGAGCAACGCCAATGACCGAATGAAATAAGCCCTTGCTGGTGAAGGTTGGGAGTGACTCTCGTTGAAGAAAGCATTCTCTACCCTGTGCTCATGTGGCCCTACTTGATTGAGATGATTCTCGTTCCCGTTTTCTCGGATGTTGCTGAGAAGGGGCGTTTGCACTGGGGGAGAGTCGAGGGAGGACATGACGGTGAAAGACAACTCAAATCGTGTGGTACACAACCTGAGGAGGTGTGTACCAGTAACTCACAGATTTGAAGAGCGTGTGAGCCAGAGGGATATGCGATGTGCCAGAGAAGATGAGTGGAGGAAAGCTAGTCGGGATGGTGGAGGGAAAGAGCCGCCAAAGGGGTACAGAGGAATCCATCTTATCAGATAAGCAGCATGACTTCATGATCGAAGGTCGGCCCGGGATCTACCGCGAATTGATTAATTGTTAGTCTTCTCTCTGAGGTTTCGACCTAGCCAAACATCGAACGAGCATATTCCCATCGAGCTCGTCCAACGAGCTCTAGTCACAATATGGTGAAATGCCACGCTCTGCAGATTGTGAGAGTAGCTATCCTGGACAGCTGCCCATGCGAAAGGCTCCGTCTCGATGGACAAGAAACAGCGTCGACAGCTGCCCATGCGAAAGGCTTCGTCTCGATGGACAAGAAAACAGCGTCATGACTAGTGACTACTAGTCCAGCTAGCTGCTGGTCACTACATAGCTGTAAAATAAGTACAAGGTGCTAATGTCCTTTCTAGTCCAAACTCCGGTCCTGCTATTACACAAAGGTCCGTGAGTCCCTGACGAAACCTCTCTTTCCCAGGCCCGTGCGTATCCACAGCAGTGTTGCGATTAATGTCACGCAACAGAGGCTGAATTCCGTCCAACCCAATGCTTCCACAGTAAGTGTTTGACGGCAGCTGCTGGAAACATTTTGGATCAGCTCGTGTTGGAGAGAAAGAATCAGACAAGATCCCACCGCGAGATGGGCGCACGTCCTGCACAGTTCCCGCCCGTTCGCGCATTGTGCATGAAGCCTGCGCCTACACCCTATTCCGTGGTCAAAATGTGCTCTGGGTCTTAGAGAAGAAGTGCCTACCCATACAACAGAGGTGAGGAGGAGCCAGAAGACGGAGCTCGCAACTTGTGCAAGCAGGTGCACGGCACCGTCAACAATCCAGAGGACGTACGCGGTAGAGAAGAGCAAAGTCCACGCTGAAGAGAAACATAGGAGGATAAGGCTGTTACGCAAATGACTTTCCGTCAGACGAGGGCGACACTCGGAGCGACTAAGGACGGACAGGGAGTGATAGTTAGGACTGGACCAGGATCGTGTTTCGTTGCCTGCGCTAATGAGGAAGGCCGTGAGACCGAGTTCGGCGGCGGCGGACAGGGTCATTAGAGTGAAGAGAAAAGGATGGTAGTTGGCGCGGATTGCGGGTCGACGCTGACGCATAGTTGACGAGGAGAATATTGAGGGCTTGTGGCTGTAGTAGAGGTGTTGGTCCTCGCTGTGGGCTGGTTAGCGATATATGCAAGGTGTCGTGCACGACGGGTGCGACGGGAGGCAGGCTTGGAGACACGCGGGTAGCATGTGTACTCGAAGGTACTATGTCAATGCATTCTGGGACGTGTTTAATGAACTCTATTGTCTTTCATATCTCGTTCTGGGCGGGTTCACTGTAGGAAGTCAGCCATATGACGATTAGAAGGATGAATGACTTGTGGGCTAGGGTGGATTGGAAGAGTGTAATTGAAAGCATGGACATGCTTTCATGAGGAGTATAGTCTAGGTAGTATATATAGCAGTCGGTCGGATATTACTCATAGCTGATTACCTGGGTTGGTAGGACTGGTGGTCACATGATATGGCTGGGCAGGACGGGCGGGGAGAGGCCGCCCAGGGTGACGGTGGATGTCGGATGGGGTGAGAGAGTGTGTGAGTGAGAGTGCCGGAAAGAGGCCGAACTGGACACGGATGAATCGATGAAGTGGTTGCGAGAACTCCGCCTTCATCCATCATCTCGCCGCTGGCGACGGGCACGACGACCAACTGCTGAGAAACTGGGACTAGGACCGTCAGTACATACTTGCACTCTCTGTGACCTTGCGCCCTCGAGCTCCTGCCCCGTCCTCCCTCCGCTTTCTTATCTTCTTCCTCTCTCGGCCTGGGGGTGATTTGATGAACGGTATTCCCGTCGGTCCACGCCAGACTCCTCCATGAACGACGCCACCACCGCCTCATCATGACCATGACTCCCAAAAACCCCCCTATCGACCTCCCGAAAATCCCTTCCCTCCCCCCAATTCAGATGCCCGACACCTCCAACCTCTTCCATCCATCCTCTGCCCAGAAGAACGCAAATTCCACCTCCTCTCGCCCTTCTTCCTCTTCGCCGTATGCCTCCCAGGATACCTTCTTGACCGCTCACACGTCCTTGTCTCCGGATCAGCCCAGCTCGTCTTCTGGTAATGGCTCGCCTGTGTACTCATATCCTCCCCCACCTACCATGACCACCCCCACTGGCCTGAGGAAATCCATATCTGTGGATTCCTTCGTCAGCTACAAACATCCCGCTATGGCTGCTGCAAGACCCACCCCTCCTAGTCCCCTTTCCTCCGACTTCCGCGCTTCCCAAGGCGAGCCTGACCGTGCACCCCCTCCTTCTGCCCGTCAGTCCGACGCGTCCACCACTTCCTTCCGCCCTCCTTGGGTGGACCGCGATAAGCGTGCGACAGCCTATTCTGGTGCTTCATCTCGCAGCCGTGGAACCAGCGTCAGTACGAATACAGACGACCGCGACCCCGGAATCTTGGACGAATCGGACCTCGAACGTTCTGAAGACTTTTCGCGCCGTGTACGAAAGAGCAAGCAATTTTCGCGCCAATCAGTCCGACCCGGTGAACTGCCCATGCCATCCCGTCTCCAGCCAAAGGGATCAGCCCCGTCGATGCAAACCCCGCGAACAGCAGCCCCGGTATCCCCGTCTCGAAGCAGTAGCCTCAACCTCCGGAATGCTAAACAGAAGAGCCTCATCCCAGTGAGCAACCATCTGGAGGAGGTGAACTCGCATCATATGTTGTCAATCTCTTTCTAATCTTGGTCTCAGTCGGCACCCGAGATCACCCTTCTCGTCATCGGACCTCGTGGTTGCGGAAAGTCGACAGTCATTCAGAAGGGTCTGAAGTACACTGGGCTCGGGAAGCCAGAAGAGGTGACAGTGGAGTTCCAGAACGGCAAAGGATTATTCACTTGTGCGTGGCCTCTTTAACAATTGATGGTCGCGCTCCCTCCTGATCCTGCTCAGATGCTGCTCGGAGAGGCGTTATCCCTGCCGGTCAGGATATGGGAGGGCGCACATTGCGTGTGCTTGAGGCGGACGTATCTGCCTTCAACCTGAATGATGCCTTTGGAATTTGGGAGGATGCCAATGAAGCCTGGGATGGTATTATAATATGTTACGATGTGACGGTCGAGAATTCTCTCCTACATGTTGAGGATCTACTTCGTAAGGCATTCCATCGTCGTCATTGCTCTCGAGCTCATCATAACGGTACAGGTACCTTCGGCAACACACTGGCACCCTGCATTGTGCTCGCATGCAAGTCGGAGTTGGAGCATCGAATTAAGCCCAGCGATGCCGTTGCGTTGCTCGGACGTTATGACACTGGTCTCGTTGAAGCATCGTCTGTGACCGAGACTGGCAAAGACCGGATACGCAAAGCCTTCCAGTGGGTTTTCAAGTCCATGACCCGTCCACAAGGTAGGTATACGGTGCGGACCAGGATCAGCCAATCGTTGACAATACCTTGCTTTAGACCATGGGAGCGACGGCCACAGAAACCCGGCTTCACCCGCCATCCTCACCTCTGGTTCACCATTACCGTGGGAGATCTCAAGAGCCTCATCGGCAACTCCCACCGCATCCTCTCCTCATCCAATCCATCTTTCTCAGCAGCCTTCGCCTACCACCCGAACATTAAACCATGCACCTTCACAGTCTACCTCTCAGGCTACGCGTGCATACCATTCACCACTGACCAGTCCGGTGTCCGGCGTTGCATCCACCCCAGCTTCGCCGACACGCGCTCATTCGACAAGTGATCTACTATCTGAACACGAGAAGTCTAAGCGCGAAGAGCGGGAGGGACATGCTGCTAGTACAGGCAGGAATAGTAGCCACACCTCGTTGCATGCAATCTCTGGTCTTGGGGCTGATGGTCCTTCAAGTACAACCGATGTCTCAACATCAGAGGGAGCAAGAGAACACTCTATGAAGGAATCGTGAGTCATCCCTGATGCGCTCGAAACAGCTCCTGATTTTTGAGGTATAGTCGTGCCCCCCCTTGGATGAGTGTGGAGGACTTGTTGAATAAGCTCCTGTTCATGGCTGTCTGCGATGATGGTAAGTTCTTCACTTGGTGGGCTTCGGACTTGATCATGACTCCTCCTTTCAGACCCTGTCTTCATTTCACATTTTCTCCTCACATACCGACGCTTCGCAACCCCGCGTACCGTGCTGCTTGCTATGCAGAAGCGCATGCGTGCTCTAGACCACCCTACCGGCGATCCGATGTTTGCTTGCTACGCGCAAATGAGGTATGCATCCTCATAGTTGTGCAGCACAGGGGCCGAACCAACTGTATTCACTATCGCATGCAGGATCTGCCAGCTGCTAGACCATTGGATCAGCTTGTACCCAACCGACTTTACCGTTTCCGGTGCTTCTGGCGCACTCGCCGCCCTCATCAAGTCAATTCTCAACAAGACCTATCTCCTCCACTACGGTGCCGAGTTTCTTCCATTCCTTGAAATGGTCTCGAGCCTCAAGGACAAGGACTCCTCTTGGAGTCTCAAAGTTGAGGACGAGAGCTCTGACACTTCGAGCGTATCGGACGAAGAGCACTCCTTCCTGATGGACCATCCCGTTTCCCAGCGATCGTCAAGTCCCCCTCCCATGCCGACTGACCACGGATTGACTAACACCCCAGCGCCACAGTCGGGATTTGCACGCGAACGCAAAGCCAGCTTACCTTTGACCGCCAAGGCATTAATCGCTGTTCCCGTCCAAGCCGCAGCGGCCGGGCCCGAGCCAACATCAAACTCACCCACGCACTTGTCTCCCAAGATAATCTTGCGGCTGCTCCAGAACACCAGCCAGCTTTTGCACGCATGTGATCCCGCTGATATCGCGCAGGAGATGACTCGAATACAGTGTCAATTCTTCTTGCGCATCGAGGTTCGCGTCCGACGTTCAGGATGCGCGGACATTGAATCTGACAAACGTTTTCTGTAGCCACGTCATTGGCTTCAGCACGTGCTTGTGCAGGGCAAAAAGGACACGGAGGCCGACCCGATCACTGTGTATAACCTGATCTCAAATCATTTCGGTGAATGGTAAGCTGCCTGTTTCACGTTCTTCTCATGGATCATCAACCTAATCAGTCTCATAGGGTTGTGTCGCTGATCCTGTGTCACGATAGGCCTAAGAGCCGTGCACGGCAGATCGAGAAGTTCATCGACGTCGCGAACCGCCTGCGGAACCTCAACAACTACTCGGGGTTGCGTGCTATCGTCGCAGGAATCAATAGCGCCACGTTTGAGGGCGACGAGTCACTTGAGTTACTGCGGACGAAGTCGAGCGAACACTGGAAAAACTTCCAGCAATGGGATCAGCTCCTACAGTCCGTGCGTTCGCACCAGAAGTACCGTATGGCTCTGAGGAACACGAAAGGCGCATGTATACCCGCTCTGTGAGTGAATTGCGCCATTCCCTCTTACTGCCAATACTCATATTGCGCCCGCAGAGAGATCCACCTTTCTGACCTGATCCGTGCACATGAGGGAAACCCGGATTATCATGACGACGACCCTGCCAAGATTCATTGGGCCAAGTTCAACATGATGGCGCGCTTTATCGACACCATCGTACAGTGTCAGAAGGGCTGCCGCGAGAGCGGAGAGTACGACAGGTTCCAGGATCGTGTCGAGATTCGCAGGTTGTTCCTGACTCACCAAGAGGATGCACTGATGGACTACGAGGTATGTATTTCTTCTCTCTCCACAATGTCAATATCGACTGACTGGTATCGCATGATCAGATGCAACGTTCTCGCATCGCGTTGCCTGACCTGGAGTACGAAGATAACTACAGGCCGCGCGTGGCTGCTCGGGATCCGAACCACAAAGACGCAGCCATCTTCCGCAAGCTCCTCAATTTCTCTTGGGCGTAACGAATTCATGCCACGTTGTGTGTGTCCGTCGCTTTCCAGATACCTTGCTTTCTTCCCACAACCCAGCACATATCTATGATGGTACACTACTTACTCGTGGATCTGTATTACCCTTGTTGTCGACCCTGCTATGCTCAATATGACCAATCCTGTATGCGGGCCTCTTGGATCGCACCCATACGATACCCCCATTGCATGACCCTGATGAATCTTATGAGGTCTCCTAAGCAATATAGCTTTCCCGACTCTGGATTGACCGCGCGTCCTGAAGCTTGAAGCCTCATGTATAGAGCTTGCTAACCCTTGGATTCACTTCCAAGCACTCCGCCCCTTCTGTATATGTTCCTGAGAAGGGCGGGCCATGTTCCGAACCGGACCGTACTTCCACGAGCGTCTATTAATTTGTGCTCTTCACACTCGTGCGTCCATGTCCAAGCCACAGGCAATAGAAGAAGCGGTCGAGCTCAACCCCGAATTCATATTTGACCTCTCTGGTGACCCGTATAACGACTTCCTCGACGGCCATCTGGACGTGCAAGACTTGGTCAAAGGAGGTTCCAAGCCGGTACGCTGAGCGTTGGACAGCACCCTAAGCATATGCTCACGAACTCCTAGGAACCTCTCTCAGTGGACGACATAATAGCTCGTCGTAAACTCCTTGCGAGCAGTAGAAAGCGGAAACGATCTGCTGAGGATGAAGGAGATGAGGCGGATAGCATTTCCGATCCGGAGGAGGAGGACGAACAGGATTCCAGGAGCGATGATTCAGAAGTGTCAAGCGTGTCGGGAGGCGAGTTTGCAGGATTGTCGGACGGTGAAGAGGATGAAGACCCATTGGCGACCTCGGATGAGGAGAACGATTCCGACCAGAAGAGGGAGGACCACGAAGACATGTCAGACGACGCGCAGGACGATGCCGAGGACGCTGCTTCCTCCTCCTCGGACGACGAATCCGAGGAGGAGACACAGGCGGAGAAAGAGCGCAAGGCGGCCTTCTTCGACTCGGAGTCCGGCCCCTCCGAGGCTCACACGTCCTTCCTGTCCATGAACCTCTCGCGGCCAATCATCAAGTCGCTCACTTCTTTAGGCTTCACCACCCCCACGCCGATACAGGCAGCGACCGTCCCGGTCGCGCTCCTTGGAAAGGACGTCGTCGGCAATGCGGTAACTGGCTCCGGGAAGACAGCGGCGTTCATTATCCCTATGCTTGAACGGCTGATGTATCGCGACCGAGGGAAGAAGGCTGCGGCAACCCGGTGTCTTGTACTCGTGCCCACCCGCGAACTCGGTGTGCAATGCTTCGAGGTCGGTACGAAGCTTGCAGCCCATACAGACATCCGCTTCGCACTGGTCGTAGGTTCGGACACCCGCTAAAGGCTTAGGACTAACCGCATCGCTGATGGCACGTTGCAACTCATCTTCAGGTGGTCTCTCGGTCAAGGCACAAGAGGCCAATCTGCGCACGCGCCCAGACGTCGTGATCGCGACTCCCGGAAGGCTGATTGACCACATCCGCAACTCGCCGACGTTCACCCTCGATGCGCTCGATATACTGGTGCTCGATGAAGCAGACCGGATGCTTGAGGACGGCTTTGCGGACGAGCTCTCGGAAATCATCAAGTCATGTCCGACGTCTCGGCAGACGATGCTCTTTTCGGCGACCATGACTGATTCCGTCGATGAGCTAGTTCGCATGTCTCTCAATAAGCCCGTTAGACTGTTCGTCGACCCAAAGCGCAGCACCGCGCGTGGTCTCTTGCAAGAGTTTGTTCGCGTCCGTGCAGGAAAGGAAGTGGAACGGTCTGCGCTGCTTGTCGCACTTTGCAAACGGACGTTCAGGTCTCGTGTCATCATATTCTTCCGGAGCAAGAAGCTCGCCCACCAGATGCGTATCGTCTTCAGCTTGTTGGACATGAAAAGTGACGAACTACATGGCGACCTCAGTCAAGAACAGGTGTGTCTTTCTCGCTTTCAGGCAGCCGAACATCGGACTCATGTGGGAGTTGAAATTTAGAGATTGAAAGCTCTCCAGCAATTCCGAGATGGGCACGTGGACTATCTCATGGCTACCGACTTAGCCTCCCGCGGTCTTGACATCAAGGGCGTCGAGACGGTCATCAACTATGACATGCCAGGCCAGCTCGCGCAGTATTTGCACCGTGTGGGACGAACAGCTCGAGCGGGCAATAAGGGACGGTAAGCCGGCTCCGCTGACGTTAGTACCAAGCGTCTTGTTTGACCACTCTTGACAGATCGGTGACGCTAGTGGGCGAAGCTGACCGCAAGATACTCAAGGCGGCCATAAAGCACTCCTCCGGCGAGGACCAGGTGCGGCACCGGCAGGTCCCACCGGAAGTGGTTAGCAAATGGTCACAGAAGCTGGAGAGTCTCAAGCGGGAGATCTCCGAAATCCTACAAGAGGAGAAGGAGGAGAAACAGGTCCGTGTGTTGGTAGTGTGTCGTTCTATTGATAGTTGGCCTAACAGTCTCGTTGACAGCTTCGCCAAGCCGAGATGGAACTGAAGAAAGGCCAGAACATGATTGAGCACGAAGCAGAGATCTTCTCTCGGCCCGCCCGTACTTGGTTCCAGACAGGGAAGGAGAAGGCCCACGCCGAGGGTGGGTTGACAGTAGGATTTCATCTCCGTCCATCCCCAAACTGATAGAACCTTCCTCCAGCGTTGAGCAAAGAGCAGTACGAAGCCGGGTTCGACGCCAGCAAAAAGGGGAAGGCGAAGGAGTCATCCGAAGCCAAGGTACGTAAAACGAAGGCATTGATCCGGCCGCAGCTGAATGTGGTCTCACCAGCCAAAACGACATAAGTTTGCGGGGCTCTCGAGACGGGCGAAGCGGAGGAAGATGGCGATGGAAGACGATGCGGCGGAGACGGGCGCGATCCGGGCGGCGGTACGTTCTGTGAAGAAGGCGTCGCGCCCAGCAAAGATTGGCGAGCCCGAGCGACGACAGACGTCGACAAAGAAGGATAAAAAGAAACATATTACGCGGATGAAAGGCGTAACGAAGCCGAAGGGTGGGGCGTTTGAAAAGGACATGGGACAGCGACTTGCGCGGGAGGGTGTCCGGGCGAAGAAGGGTGATGTGATTGGGGGTATGAATAAGAAAAAAGGGGGAAAGCGGAAGGCATAAAAACCTGTCTCGTGGGGCTGTCTCAGCGTAGATGCACACCTCTTTGCTGTTATACGGTCCATGTACATTTGTTGTCGGGGTCATTAGACCGGAGTGACCTACGTGGCCGGATTGAGCAACGATCTGGTATATAGCGGTGGTCTCCAGCGAAGGAGATATCTGACTTAGAAGCACTGGTGAGCGGTTATGTATGATCTATAGACCATTTTGAGGGCAACGACCGTGGATTGAAGGTTTTGGGGGCAACACATGGTGGGACGTGGTCTAGCTCTGGTTCAGCCACAAAAGCGTGATTGGGGCCAAGCTGTGACAGTCTCGTGACAGTACGCGGTTCTTACGCGTCTGGTACCAGTGGGCGCTCTGTCGTCTTCTCGCTTAGACAGTGACCTGGGTGGCACAGTGGCCAATCTCCGTTGAATGTATGCTCCTTCTCCCTGCTTTCATGCAAACGCTTCTACCGACAGACCTGTGCAGGATATACACCCAATCACCTAGCTAGAGTACTCGTCTTGCATCGCTCATTCACGGCATCTGTGCGAAGCTATCCGCTTGTGGAACTTACGTTTAGCATCGAAGTATCCTCAGAGAGACCAGGTGGGACGGTTTTAAGGTGACTTTCTTACGTCTTAGGAACCCGGCCTGCACTCTTTACCCGCTGCTTTCGCTATAGAAGAGCAACCATGTCGACAACAATCGCTCCTGTGGCAACCATACAACTGCCGAATGCTTCACGCGTTCTTCAGACCTCATGGTGCCCGGATAAAGATCTTCTGGTCGTGATATCTCGCGCGGCACACCAGGAAAAGATGACATTGTACAAGATGCAGGGCTCGAAGAAGTGGGAGGTCACGATACAGCCTGCCAATGTTGGGAAGTTCCAAACTGAGGTCGTTGGTATTGCATGGAGCCCGGATGGTATGAGATTACCAAACGCAATGAATCTGATTGTTTTAACATTGACATAGTTCAGA
Organism: Lignosus rhinocerotis TM02; assembly: GCA_000743315.1. NCBI lineage: Eukaryota > Fungi > Basidiomycota > Agaricomycetes > Polyporales > Polyporaceae > Lignosus > Lignosus rhinocerus. The sequence continues at coordinate 35,427 of KN050014.1, read as the reverse complement.
GCATCGCGGTTATCTCTAACCCTCCTGTTATCACAATCCATTCCATACAGAACGGCGCGGTCGAACGCTCAACACCAATCTATTCTGAAGGCCGACATATGGAACTTAAGGGAGTATGGTGGTTCCGAGAAGAGAAGAAGATTATTGGCAACGGCCTTCCTGACATCTTCAAGAGAGGGGAGAACATCGTGCGTCGGTTATTGGTCCCTCACCTCTCGACCAAATGAACTGAAAACGGCGGACCCTCAGACTGGTTCAGCTCATGCTATCCTCAAGGGTCTACCATTATTAGACCCTATTCAGGATGATACGAAGCCTCTTACGTGGGTGACACGCGTTCTCCCAGCTTACTCGGTCCGCTTCTGAGACCCCTTCAGCTCTAGCGAACTCTTCGCGTTCCAGGGCGCTCGGAATAAGATAGTCCAGCAACACACTCTCCCAGATAGTATACTGGGCTGGCCAGCTCTTCCTCCAGACCTCGCATCCTCTTCGATTGCAGCGAACAAACCCGATGCACAGACTACAATCCCGGAAACAGCAGACGAAGTCGACGACACAAACGTAAATAGCATTCTTGCTGTCGCTGACAACCTAGGCTCCCTACACCTGTTCCTGGAAGGTAGCTATCCATTGGGCGCCGTACTCTCGCAACGCAAATGTTTCCCAAGGTCTCTCTACAAACTTCGTAATTACTTCTTCTCCCATATTGGCCCTTTGTCCCCTCGGGACGACGCCGCTGTCAGCATGTTACCCCATGTCGTCCAATTGCCCTATCTCACGGGCAGACACTTCAGGGATGTAGCGAGAGTATCCTCTTCCGCTCGGGACCTTTCGGGATACACAATACGGGTAGTTAAGGATATGCGCGTAGCCTGGTTCGGTAGTGAGACTCAAATTGGCGCCCGAGACTTGGGACCCAAGTGGGTTCAGTCGCTGGAAGCTAGGCAAGCAAGTGCATTTGGTCGTGAGTGACGAGCACTCGTCTCCATCAAGCTTCATTCTTATTTTCACGCAGAAGAGGAGCCTCATGCACTACTTGACTTGACGTGCCTCCTGACGACCGGACGTACGTCCGAAGGTCTGGTGGATTTCCTAGGTAGCGCTGAGCACATGAGCGACAGGGTGAGATTGATGTCAGAACTCGTCTGCACACACTGACTCACAGAGACAGAGTATACAAAAATGGGAAACCATCATGTGTGATGCGCTGACCCGACTGCGTGACCTGTCAGAAAAGCGTGTTGCGCCAGCTTGTCAACGACTGCATATACTCCTGCAGGACGTTCAGGGTTGGGCTGAGTTGTGAGTCTCAGTCAAGGCCTGTCAATGTTTGGATTCATCGTGTCTAGACCTCAATATGCTGTGTGTAATTTCAAGACTTCGGAAGTCAAAGCATGCCTCGACTCCACGGCCAGTGCAATCTTTCAGGCGAGTTGGCTTGCTTCCGTCGCACGCAAAGAGCTCCTCCGCTTCAAGGAGTTCATGAAATGGATACGGTACGGTACGTGTTTCAATCTATATTGATTCGGACCCACGTCTGTGACGTTGTTCAGAGGTTACACGGGCAAATGCTACTGGCGACCACCATGGCCCGCGCCCCGAACACGACATCCTCGAGGTCAACGACTATCTGACCTACAGCCTGGTCGTGAGCCCGATCGACAAGTGGTTTATGGGCCCATCTTCGACGATCAACATAGGGGTGCCGAACGAGACGAACATCAAGACCGCGATTGCGAAGGCTCGCTCCGCGCTGGACCATTGGGATCAAACCGTGCAGAACGTGAGTCCAAATGCTTTTGCGAACCCCACATTGCGTCTGACGCAAGCAACTATGGATTTCCCGGATTTCGGAACAGGACGTCAAACCTCGCGACCTGTCGCATGTTGAGCGGAACCTCGACGCGTTAGTCCAGAACTTGGCGATGCGTTGCCAGCAAATGTTTGAAGAGGCTAGTAAGGCGGCCGCTCGGTCAGCAGTGCTCGTGGCCGAGTGCGAGGCCGCTCCAACGGAAGTGCCGGATACCCCACAGTCAACTGGCGGTCCCCTGAGCTCCGTCTCCTTGATACGTGAACGCACAGTGGAAGATGAGACGAAGGCAAGCGACTACGAGTTTTCAACGTGTCGTCGTTCTCTCGCTGAGGGAAATAACAGCCGGACAATTTTCTCCAATACCTTGCAATCAGGCCACCGCATGACAGTGGGCGATCCTACCGTAAGAGACCCCTTCCTAGCACCTGCGCTGTTCCACGTTGAGTAATCTGACGTTGCCGTCGTCGTGCTCTAGTGTGTATTGTCCGGCTACAACAGGGTCTGGGCGCTCTAACCAGTGTTCCGACAGTCGAGGTTTCGGTGTTGGAGTGCTGTGCCTCGGAGGAGGGAAGCGAGGAACCCCAGCCGTTCGATCTGCTTGATGTGGACTTCTTCGATTCGGAGGTGCTGGTGATCGTGTACCGGCCGAAGGATCAGCAAAGTAGGTGGCAGCAGGCGCGCTCGGGTAGCGTCTGTCCGTTGCTGTCGTCTCTCGCTCATCACAATCATTGTGCAGCAGCAGCCCGTATTGCGACGGTCGGCTATTCAAATTTAATCTACGACACGATCCCATCCCACGAGTACGTAAATGGCACGACTCGAGAAAGGCTGATGGACGACGTCCTGGGGCGACTGACGAGCGGACAGGTATGGGTGCATTGCTGCGGACTGGCAGTGAGAGAGCGTCGCCGCGGCGGCGTTAACTGAACCTTTTTCTATTTAAGCTCCGGTCGGCTGCCGCACCGATCATTCAATCACGGACGCTGGGCGGATGCTCGGCGGGAGGGGCGAGCTTGGCGGTGAATGGGCGGGTTGGGCGGCGAGTGTCGTGTGTGTTAAATTCGGCGGGGGTGACGCTGGAGGTGCTTGATATGGAAGGGGAGGAGGAGGATGTGGATGCGGCAGAGGAAGGTGTGGAGGGATCTGGGTGATGGGTGATAGGCCGGGGCGGACATGCAGGATGAGCGTGGTGTCGGAGGGAGACGATGGGGATTGTGCAGGGAATAGAGTGGTACTAGGATGGGTTGATGGTGTGTACACGTGGGACGGGGATAGGGAGAGAGGGGGGGGGCTCTGGAGGGAATTTAGAGGAGGAGTACTAGTTAGTATGAGGGGTAGCTCGTGGGAGTCATGACCGGTGGATGGAACGAGGACCGGGATAGTAGTCGGGAGCCGGGCCTGAGAGGGATTTGTCGGAATAGGCTCTGGGGTGGTTGATGAGAAAAGGAACGGGAGAAAGATTGTTAATTGGGAGGCGACCTGCCGTGGACGCTGGCTGGCCGCTCCTCGTGTCAGCGAACGCGTTCTTTTTTCTGCCTGCCTTTCACTGGCTTGGTTTGCCCACTAGGCCGTCTATCCGAATTTATATCCCTTGTCCCGTCCTCTCCCAGGCTCCGTCAACTCCATATCCTACCCGCGCCATGCCTCCATCTCCCGACCCTAAGGCCGGCTCAGACGATAACAACGCTGCCCGCATTTCCGACGCTGCCCTCAGGAAGAAAAAGAATGCCGACGCCCAGGCTGCTTTCCGCGCCCGCCGCGCAAACTACATCGCGACCCTCGAGGAGACAGGTTCGCTCGCCCGCCTCTCCCCCGCGTTAACCGCCCCACTCATCTCATCTCCCCTCTCCAGTCACCAACTTAGAGAGCGTCGTACTTCAGCTCCAGGAGTCATGTCGCCACACAGAGTCCCAACTGCAGGAGGTCCGCCAGGACAACGCGCGCCTCAAGACAGAGCTTGAGCACAAGGAGAGCCTCCTCAGGATGTACGAGCAGCAGAAGAAGGTCGATCGCGAGCCCCAGGATGACTACCCCATGTCGTACGCTCCCGTTCGCACTCCTCCTGTCACCATGCAACCCTCTATGCCCCCCGCACCCGCCAGCAACTACGGCGACGACACCATGCGCTATCCCTCGAGCAATCACGCCTCTAGCTCTATGAACGGCTCTTCCTACAACGGCCAAGACTATCCCCAGCGTTCCCCCGCCCTAGGTTACGTCCCCATCGCAGGCAGTGCCTCAGAACCGCGGTCCATGGACGCGCACGGTAGGATGGCGCGATATGATCCCTACTCTCCCTACCCTCTCGACAACTCAGCGCGCGATAGCGGTTGGGTGGCTCACCCGGGAACCAACGTCAGCGACCCTGGGTCCATGGACAGCAGCAGCGCGACACATTCTCCCACATTTGTCGAGTCACCCACCCTCACGGCATCCGACATCTCATACCCATCCCGTTACGGTGTCGTTGAGGACCAAAAGGTTCCACTCACCCCGCTCGCAACTTCCCCATATATGTTCGCCCCCAGCCGCTCTCTTTCCCCCGCCGCCTCGCCGCCGTCGTCAGCCTCTTCGACGTCTATCGCCCCCACGTCGTACGCCTTCACCTTCCCAGAGGGCACGTCATTGACTGACAGACCAGAGTTCTTCCGCCGGCCGCATGCTCCAGAGCTCACCTTGCACGGCGGCACAGCCGACGTCACGTCTATTCTCCGCATGAATGGCCGCGCAAATCCTCCGTCTTCTTCAGCAGATCGCCCTGTGCAAGCTCCGTCGCCCTACTCACGCGCAGACAATGGCTCGCATGAGCGCGAGAGCGACGGCGAGTCCTCATATACCTACTCCTCCCGCCCCCGCCGGTGCAACAGCAGCGTCTCCCGCAATTCCCGCTCGCCCTCGCCCGGCCCTCCACCCATCTGCGGCACGCTCGCAGTCATCAAGGCCCAGGCGTTCGGGGCGTTGCGCAGGACGCGGGGCCGGTCGAAGAAGACGTCCGAAGGCGCGGCCAAGGCCGCGGTCGAGGCTCTCGCCGCTCGGGGGATCGGTGTCACAAACCCTGCAAAGCGGCCGCGACTGCACGACAGCGACGGGGATCTGCGGATTTGAGGCCACCACGATTCTCGAAGCTGCCCGATTTCGCATACCGCGCCTTGCGGCCGCGGCGGGCTGCTCTCACTGAGGGACGAAGGAAGATTGAATATGAATCAATGGTCACAGTAGAGGCTTCCACATCCATATGTACTAACACCCTTCGAAACAGCATCGTGCGATCTAGTTATCTGGCTCTGGGACTCTGTAGACGGCTGACTACTACCACCACTGTCCGACTTGGCTCTTTCCATATCCAACCCATGCACATTGCAACCGTTACTTATTCGCTCTCACATGTTCTCGTATACTTCATATGTAGGATAGTATTGCCTGTAATATAGTGTTCATTTGCTTTGCATGTAAATATAGCCAGCTATGCTTTCGACCATCGACCATCCTCCTCCGATCGCGATTGCTCGCGGACGACAACGTTCAGCAGCGATAGGCAAAGGATGCCGTGCGCAGAGTACGGCACGGAGTTCCAGCTCTCGCGCCGAAGATAGGCAGAAGTAACCCCACCGCCGTTCCCACCGAAGGGATGCATATGGCGCACAACGCCGGGCGAATGTTGCATAATGGAAGCGTCCCTCGAACTCGAACAAGGTTCAAACTACGCCTTCGGCTGCGTGCGGACAAAAAAGCGGACAAATTAGGGCACAATGGGATAGGTCGCCGCACTGAAGGCACCGCGATGAGCGCTCGGGCGGAAGGATGTCCATGGCTATCGCCGTGATACTCGCGTAGCGCAATTCGATAATCTCTGGCGTGGGTGCGTGCGAGCGATGTGGGCGCTATGAGCTGGGGTTGAGAGTTGTACGAGAAGAGGCAAACAAGTCGGTGGATGTGTGACATCCATGATGATCCTGGCGTATCCACCAGATGCGCGCCTTGGGGCAGCGTCTCAGTTCCGTGAGCTTCATCTTGCAGCGAATGATCGAGCGAAGCCGCCTATTAAGGCAGAGGGAGGTTAGACATAGCACCGTGGGACTGTGAACACCCGGCTATGGCTTGTATTCTAGAAATGCGATGATGTGCGTCCCGATAGAATGTTGGAATGTTTTACGCCGGCCGGGCAAAAACCACAAGACCACCAGCCTGACCACAGTCAACAATCGATATAATACGTCCAATTGTCTCCACATAGCGCGTCGGCGAACTCGGGAGACCGAAATCCTGTAATTGCTCCGTTCTATCAGATGTTGAGAGCTTGTACTACCTGGGGCAGTGTATCCGCGTACCTTGCGTCCCCGCGCCAGCCTCACCCCGTACTCGTGAGTGATGGATGGATGCTATGGCATGTGACATATGCTGGTACGGCGTGTGGAGATGCTAGCTTGCCGTGCAGCAGAGGTCAATCGGGAATGCCGTAACGGGAAAAAGAGAACCGCCGGTTGACTTTCGGCACGGCCGCGTCCCAGGTGCCCCTGATTTCGCTGCGGTAGTGCATGGCGATCAAATTCGCGCACCAGGTCGAGAACAAATGACGGAACACGCACTTCTTGTACCTCTGTGCCCACACGAGCACACCGGGGGCGATGAACGTCACGAAGATAAAGCACAGGATATAGATATAAGCTGCGGTGCTTGATAGGGGGTATGTGAGGATAATCGAGAGCGCGGAGATGAGTGTCGTGAGGATGACTTGGAACGCTTTCGCAGCATCCTGAGATAGAAGGTTAGTGACTGTAGCTCGAATCAAAGAAGACTAACTCACTTGTATACGGCGGCGGAGCATCGGGAAGAGCGCGAACGATTGCACAGAAAACAAGATCAGGCCAAACACAGAGAGATCATCTGATAATCTCGATGCTAGCACAACCGAGGACGATATGGCGGCATTCATAGACAGCACTGAAGTAAGCCTCGAGGCAAGAAGCGAACGGAGTTAATGTCAAGTATGGGCAGTCGGTTGGTTTAGTCGCTTACCTTTCACGCTGGTGACTGCTCGGCTTCATTGCTGTGTAGTCAGCTAGCAATGCGTTCAATATGAACAGACATGCGGACAGCGCCCAGATAGAATCCGAAGACGTTGCAGCGGTCAAAGTCTTGAGCACCGGGGACAGGGACATCAGGGCGAGGAAGACAAGAATTGAGGCTTTCATCGTCTTCGCTCCTGAATGAAACCTTGGGATTAGCGAGGAATTACTTGTGCAGCCTATAGGTGAAGACGAACTATTGGTATGGCGCACACCTCTGTCGACCTTGCTACATACCAGTAGCTCCCATATTACGTAGCCTGCAAAGAAGACACCCCCGGATATCCAGATCAGGGCGCGAGGGTCTAGGAATCTTTGCTGAAGTCGCATGAAGACGGAGAGGAAGACGAAAATGCTGGCGAGGTGTTGGCTAATGGGACAAGAAAGGACTACGAGGTGCCAGTATGTGTATGGTCGGAAATTCGCTTTTCATGGGGAAGTTAAGAAACATTGCTCAACAATCTCAAGGGCACATTCTACTCACGATTCTTGCTGAGTGAAGCCAAGAATGAGCGGGGGACGTAGTTGTCAGGATAAGGTTTCTTCTTCCACAAAACGCGCTCCCATTTTGCCTCCCATGCTTCCGTGTACATTCATAGGATGATGCACCAAGGCCAGAACGCCGGCCAGCGGTCGTGCCAGGCGTGCGTGAGGAAAGAACAAGTTGTACTAGTACTACGTTGGGCCGTGAGCGCGTGAACAGAGGATTATGGGCGTTTGTGTAGAGTGACATGGCAAGAAGCGCTCGATAATACACATGTGCCAGTGAATCTCGATGAAGGCATGGAACCCTGGCAATGTTGGCAGTGGGTATGAGGTGAATGGTGACCGCGAACCATAGGGTACAACATATTCAAGTCTGCATAGCCATGGTCAAACCTCACAGAAATCGGCGATGGAGGTAGTTGTGATCGTCACGGAACTACATGCGGTCCCACACTGAACAACACGCGCAACAAGAACCACGTCGACAACTGGCAAACCCTGTATCAGACCCTGCATTAGGGGCAAGGACAAAGTGCCGATTTCCATCAAGTATAAGGCTGGAGTCCATGATACAGGAGTAAGATACTGTCCACAAATACATCGGCTTCGACCTGATAACGGCTGGAGTCCATGATACAGGAATAAGATACTGTCCACAAATGCATCGGCTTCGACCTGATAACGTGTAGGATGCTAGTATCGTCAAGTTCCCTCCGACTCTGCGGACTCCCACTGGCCCGCTTCACATTACCATCGCAAGGCATGTCCTCGTGCCGGCGTAGTTAGACGGTTGCTCGGAGCCAGCAACTTTCAATCCCACTTTGAGTGACGTTGTCGTAAGCCATCGCTAGAGATCATGGAATTCGAGCCATGCACTCACCACGAGTCGTTCTGGCTGGGTCGACTCCGTCTGCGCGCGAGCCTTCGGAGACTTCTGTGCTCCCAGGTCTGCTGCAAGTCGGCCTGCCCTGGGATTAGACGGTAGAACTCCCCGCGCTTTGTGAGCCTTCGGAGACTTCTGTGCAGCCAGGTCTGCTGCAAGTTGGCCTGCCCTGGGATTAGACGTTAGAACTCCCCGCGTTTTGACCTGGGGAGAAGATTGAGCAGACTCCCAACACAGATTTGCCGTGGACGAACTTGTGTCCGTCGCCTCTCCGCTGCATCTGCTGCTGCATTCCCATCGTATTGCCTCGTGCCCTGCGCCGAAACCGTAACAGAAGCTGCTGATCCAAGAACCTGATGTCCGCCAGACACGGTTCCAGATTTTGAACACAGTGAACCCATGTCGCAATGGGCGTTCGTGTCAAGGAGTATTTACGCGTTACGAGCTAAGGCTGCACAGGTCCGCAACACGATGCATCATGCCGATACTACAGTGCCTAATACCAATTCGATCTTGGAAACACGGGCCGCAGGCACTCAATCAATCCAAACATGTCGCTGTGGCTGTCTTGAACAATGTATTGTCAGGTTCGCACACGAGGTGCTAGGGGCTGAACCTATCAGAAAGCACTAGCACTGTGTTTCATCCTCGCGGGTCAAACTTGCAACAGTTGCAGTCAGGACTCAGCACTCCGTAGATTCGGCAATTAGAGTGAACAGGCAATCAAGCTGAAAGCGTATGTGACCTATGATACAACTATGCCTAGAGCATCCAACTCAAAACTGACTACCACCCCGACCTAGGATCTTGCGTTCAAGGGTGAGTCAGATACGCTCACATATGCCCCTCGGTTGTCTCGCACAGAACGGTTGCGGGCCGTCTCCCCGAGACTGATATCTTCAGGTGCCCTTTGAGGCGTCCACGCCTTTCACGCGAACCAGTAAGACTGACCTGCGCCGGAGGAGACTGGTATCGGAATAACGTTGCTCACCTCCCACCACCTCCTGCTCGCGCTCCACGGCAAGCTCGTGTCAAAACCGGCCTTGAGCATCCGACCCTTGATGCCTGCACCCAGAAGAAGACCGAAGACCGTGAGCAGGAAGAGCGTCACGACAAGTTGGTCGCGAGGCGAGTCTCGCTCTGGGAAGTCCGAGGGCGCATGCCGGACCCAGGAAGGGGCGAGGGATGAGAAGAGGGCCATGAGGTCAGGGTCGGGGGATACGCACGGAAACAACGAGCCTCAATATCACCCTCTTTCCCGGTTGCGGTGTCGGGATTTGCATCGCCGATGGAGGCCCCTGCACACTTCGGCAAGTTCTGGTTGAGGCACCATTGCTTCGTGCAGGAAAGACAGGGTTTGCTCGGGTCGTCGGGGATGTCCATTCTGAGGATGGTGTAATTCGTGCCGAAGCAAACGCCTGTGTATCTTAGTCCATGCAGCTCAAGGTTGGGGAGTGAGGAACGAGGGTGCTCACATTTGCAGAAGTTAGTCGCCTCCCATTTGTGTCCAAGCACGGCCTTGACAGATGGCTACTTGTATGCCGAATGAATAACGTCTCTCACATACACTGCGTGCATAGTTACTCACTGAGTATAGCAGTAGGAGGACCAGCCAGCACAACAGAGATGTTGCGCGCGACGTTGTCCCAGACATGATCGCGGTACTAAGCAGAACTGCGAGAGCACCAAACGCGCGTCTTCGAACTGTCCTCCCGCTGACTTGGATCTTTCCGCCCAGCTGGGCTTCCCATTCGTTTTCGCCTTGACTGACCTACACTGTCACTTTCTATCTGACCAGACCAGTAATCTACGGTACACCACATCAAGGCACGCCGAACGGGGTCAGGTAGCTTGGGATGGCGACTGAATTCGAGGACGTCCTCACAAACCAGCCGGTTGTAATCGACAACGTCTGTAGTCTTCCGCTGCTTCACAGACTACTCCCTCATACCTGCACCGCGCCTGAATACAGGGCTCCGGCACCATCAAAGCTGGATTCGCAGGGCAAGATCACCCGAAATGCTTCTTCCCGTCTTTGTGCGTTTTCCACGGTTAGGGCAATGTCGCGACGCGTTTGTGCCATGACTGACCAGCCTCTTACCTGAATTAGTGTCGGACGTCCGAAGCATGTGCGGGTAATGGCCGGCGCACTGGAAGGCGACGTCTTCATTGGCCGTAAGGCGCAAGAGGCCCGCGGACTGCTCAAGATCAAGTACCCGATGGAGCACGGGATTGTGACCGACTGGGACGACATGGAACGAATATGGAGTTGGGTGTACGCGGAGGAATTGGGCACGCTCAGCGAAGAGGTGCGCTGAATCTTGCTGTGCCCTACATGCCGCAAGACACTATGTGCGACGCGTTTGCAGCACCCGGTATTGCTCACCGAAGCACCACTGAACCCGCGACATAATCGTGATGTCGCCGCGCAGATATTCTTTGACACCTTCAATGTTCCCGCATTGTATATTTCCGTTCAAGCTGTGTTGTCCTTGTGAGTACCGGTGCTCATGCATGCGCGCGTGATATGTTCACAATGGTACCTGTACCCAAGGTATTCTTCTGGCCGAACAACAGGAATCGTTCTTGACTCCGGAGACGGTGTCACACATGCAGTACCCGTGTTCGAAGGCTTCTCCATGCCACATGCCATTCGTCGGGTAGATGTCGCAGGGAGGTACGTTGTGGGTTCACAATGAGGTCGCCGTTATCTCAGTTCTGACACGAGTTTTCAGGGATGTCACCGATCATCTGCAGCTGCTGTTGCGAAAAGCTGGTCATCATCTGCATACAACAGCGGAGCGGGAGGTTGTGCGGACAATCAAGGAGAAATGCTGCTATGTCGCTCTGAACCCGGCGAAGGAGGAGAAAGACTCATTAGGACGGAACGAGGAGTTCCGTCTACCGGACGGCAACACTGTTCAGGTACGCACTTACTCGTGTCCCGTTTATTTCCTTGTGTCAATAACGAGAATCACAGTTGGGCCCCGAACGTTTCCGTGCACCCGAGATCCTGTTTAACCCTGAATTAATTGGACAGGAATACGCTGGCGTTCACCAGGTCGTTGTTGACTCCATCAACCGAGTGGACCTGGACCTGAGGAAGAGTTTGTTTTCGAATATTGTTTTGAGCGGGGGCAGCACGCTCTGTCGTGGTAAGTGACACGCCTCGGCTATATCAGCTGCTTCCCCCAGCTTCTGCTCACACCTTCCAGGCTTCGGTGATCGTCTGCTCAACGAGGTCAAGAAACTTGCGCTCAAGGACGTCAAGATCAAAATCTACGCGCCCCCAGAACGTAAATATTCCACATGGATCGGTGGTTCTATCCTTGCTGGCCTCAACACTTTCAAGAAGGTAGCGTACTTCTTTCTCCTCCTCCGCGTCTTCTCTGATATCTCGCGTAGATGTGGGTATCAGCTGAAGAGTATCAGGAGGATCCAGATATTATTCACAAGAAACTGGGTTTCTGAGTGGCTTTGACTTCTCTGACTTCCTTTGGCTCTTCTCCCCAGTTCGTCGGTAGATCAATACTGTCTTAGCTATGATACCCGGCATGTAGTGTGCACTCCTAATGCTATCTCGCACGTCTCTGAGCTACACGTGTAGGCGTACAAGTCGATAGAAGGCCCACACGTCGCATCGATAGAGAGAATATCCGCATGTGCATGATGTTCATGTGCGATATAAGACAGGGAAAGCGGGCATACTTGATAGGATACAGCTGCGAACAACTTTTGCGATATGCGGATATGCATGAGATGTGATGCGATAGAGCCCCCAAACAGTACCATGCGCCCAACCATTACTTGCCCTTCTTGGGAGGTTCGGCAGCCTTGGACTTTTTGGTGCCGCGGAGCTGAAAACAAGACGTCAGGATGGGTAGAGACAGACAACGCAGGGAAGATTGACATACCTTCTTTGCACGGTTCTTGCGCTCCTTGCGAAGCTTGCGGTTGGTCTTTGGTGGTGCAACCATGAGCTTAGACTACGCACGCAAAACCTTCAGTAATGCTTATGGGCAGAACAGCTCAAACATACGCACCCGAATCAACCGGTACTTAGGCTCGAACTTCCTCTGCGACGCCTCATCGTCGTAAATCAAGCCAAAGCCCGTGCTCCGACCACCACCGAAGATCGTTTTGAGTCCGAAGGTCACCACACGCGCCTTGTCTGTCTTGTAGATCTGCGCGAGCCTCTCCGAGAGCTCGTCCTTGGAGACATTTGGGCGGTTGGGATGGAGGACATCGACGATGAACTGGCGGCGCGCAAGCAGGCGGTTGGTGATGAACTTGCGGGTACGGATCGTTACCGGTGCTGAGTTGTCGGCCTGCATGTGCGACAAAGTGGGGACGAAGAGAGGGGAAGGGGAAGCGAGTCGTCAGACATCGGTCTTCATAGAGCCAATCTGCCGCACGAGTGCATCCAATTGCCGGACCATCCATCCAACCTCCTCCAGCTCATCTCCCGCCGTAGAACCTCTCGCAGCAGTTCTCCAGTCGTGCAACAGCATAACTGAGACTCACCATGCTTGCTTGCCCGCTTTTTGATTGTTTACCTTGTCGTCGCTGGGCCTATGAAGTTTACCAGTGCCGCTGCCTTGATGCTGACCAAACAGGGCAACACACTAGACAGACGCTTGACAAGCAGGGGCAAACAAAGGTGTGGCTGATTGGCGCTTATCCCGGTCCGCCTCCAACGGTTGCGGTCTTGGATGAGGCACTGCGCGTGAGGTTATCCTTATTAGCCTACCTTCTCCTTTGACTGCTCTATTTATGCCTCTTGGCCTCTCCTAGCCTGCCATCTCCCTACCATGAGCAACAATACTCGCTCCCATTTTGCGTCCTTCGCCGCCTACGTGAGCCTTCTCCAGATCCCGTGACCCCATGTGCTGAAGCACGTCTTGCTCGACCCGGACTAGACCCCTCCTCCAGACGACCCCTCTTATGTCGCATCTACTTCCAAGAACCCCTCCAGGGCGTGGTTTCCATCTGGAGCAGCATCGCAGCCTACTTCTTACCAGTCTGGCGGTATTCCCACCTTCAACACTTCACAAGCCGGAGGCCTTGGTGCGGCAGAGGACGCGGAAGCGGAGAATGGCAGCAGCATGTGGGAGACCCGTCATGGTCTCAGGGTCGATCTACTCGCTGCGTTCGCCTACCTTCTAGGACCCGTATCGGGTACGTGGTAACCTGCTACAGTGCTCCTCGCCGCTAGTTTTCCTGATCGTTCCCTCCGCCACAGCTCTCATTCTCCTCATAGTGGAGACATATAACGACTTCGTTCGTTTTCACGGTATGAAATCTATTGATCTTAGAACTAACCACAACAACGAATGACGACGTTCGCAGCATACCAATCTGCGTTGTTGACCACGCCACTTGTCGTACTACGTATATTGGCCTCTCTACTCCAGTTCCCCTCCTTCCTCCGCATCGTGTTCACTCTCATGATTGTGATACCATCGTTCTACATGGCGTATGTTCTCCATTCGTTCAACCAAATCTCAGGGCTAACTGTAACTAGATGGCAGGCTTACATCGATGCCGCACGAAACGGTCTCGTGCGTTTCCAAATACCATTCATCGGACCTTTGGCAGAACGATGGGTATATGAAGAGTGACACTAGATGTGCCCGACATACTGAATACCTCCGTCTGTCGATCAACGTACGCAATGTACAGGTCACCTTCCTCTTGCATACGAGTCATGCTCATGCGCTCATGTCTGATGCTCATATGTATGGATGTCCAAGCCGCTTGCGCAAAACGTATCTCACGCGCGCCTTTGGAGTGTCCCTATTCCTCTCAAAGGCGCAATCTCTTTAGGTCGTGCTGCGCGAAGGACAGTCACGGCTGAAGTTAGAGTGAGAAGGTATTTATGACGTGGTCCAGCCTTTAGTAATAGTAATGCAGAAGTACAAATTCTAGAAGAATGCATGAACAGACATTCCGCCTCCCTACCCGCCCATAATTTGATTATTCACATACAAAACCCTAGCGCAAAAAGACCCAGAGTGCACTGCATGTTCTGCGTCTGTTTCAAGAGCACCCGAAGCTCTTCCACTAGACCCTTGGTGATGATGCCGTCCGTGATGTTCTCGGTCGTGTCGAGTACTTTGATGACAATGCATTTGATGATATATACGACTATCATCCTCATTAGCGGGACTTCGGATCGTACATGATGCTGCTCACCGTCCGCAAGGCCAAGCTTCGGCAGGCCTTTGTCGAGACCATTGGATAGTTCGTCGGCAGAGTTCAAGGAGTACTTGATTGAGTCGACTACGTCTCTGAAAGCAGCCTCTAAATCGTTCTCTGAGAGTACTTGATTGAGTCGACTATGCCTCTGAGAAACTTCACTAAAGGGTTATTTGGCTCTGAGTCGTAGTTCGCCAGTCCTTTGTCAGCCCCAGCGTCCGAGAGCAGCAGTGCATTGTACTTCTGAACACATTCCATCACTTGAGTGATCTCTAGTTTTTCAGAGAAGTCGCCCGAGAGCAGCAGTGCATTGTAGTTCTGAACACATTCTATCACTTGAGTGATCCCTAGTTTTTCAAGGAGGTCGTCGTGTTCGCTCCCGAAGGCTGTACCTACATATGATAATAGTGTCGTGTCATCAAGCCGCCATATACGGTGGGTAAGGGCCATATCCGTACCAGAAGATTGCCAATCGTGCAATAAAGCCACAAAGCTAGCAAGATCCTGACGTCGTACCATAGGCGAGGTGTTGGGCGTGGTGTGTTTCACAACCGCGACGCTCTGACCAGGCTCGCCGACAGCGATGTTTTGCGCATGCGGGGTGAACGTTGTGTTGTTCCGACCTGGCGGCTGGGAAGCATAGTCTGGGAGGTGGGGCGGCAGAGGGAGGGGCGCTGGAACAGGGGCAGCGAAGGCAGCCAGAGGAGCTTGTCCAACAGTAGCCACGAGAGCAGCGGCCTGCACGCTGAGAAGGAGGGCACGAGAGAGAATGGGCATAGTGGCCGACCAGAAGACAGGTGCCGAGCGAGCAAGTAGGAAGATAACGCGAACTGGCGCGTTGAAGAGACTAAAAGACCTGTAGAGTAGAGAGACGGTAAGCTAGGAATGCCAGAAAATGCGAGCGCAGAGGGAAAGACGCGACGGGAGCAGAACCCGAACCACGATGGCTACTTATACATTGTACACATGACAGAACCTAAATCATCAGCGTGCGCCTCTCATTGGTCCCTCCCATCGACGCGTTAGACACACGTGCTGGGACATTGCCACTGCTCGGCTGCGGTAGTTCCGTGTTGGCGCTCGGCTGTCAGGCTCTACTGTGTGCACAAAGATCCGTCCGGCGTGCACAGCAATCATTGCAACTACATTCAAAATATGGTGCGAATCTATCAAGCGAGTAATCCATTACAAACCAGGAGAACACATAACATATACTGTGCAGACATAGTACTAGTATCGACAACTACTAGTATCACAACTGGAACGTCCTATCACAAGATCGAACACATCTCCCCACCTCCGTAGTCAGGACGGTCCAAGACATGAAGAGGAAGATAAATAAACAAGAGGTCGTGTAGGGAGCGCAAAGCGGCATATCAGTAGCAGTAAGGCAGGGCGAGCTACTCCGACGCGCAGGTAGTATATGGTATCATAGCCTCGTGAAGCTCAGCAGTGTTCAAAGCAGCCCATGAGATTGAGCTAAAGAAGTGTCAATTGTCCAATGCCGAGTGTCAGTCACCCTCTTGTACGCGAAACGAACGTGATTCCAAACGAGCGAAAGTTCTTCATGTTCTCAAAGTCATAGTGTGTTGTTGAGCCGCGGGTGAAGTATGCGGGACTCGCGACGGTCCTATGAACGCTGCAACAAAGTCTAGACCTTGACGCACGACTTATTGTCCACGGAGCGCAGGTAACCATCTGCGCAAGAGAGAACTGAGGCGCAGAGCGTATTCAGCATCAGGCTACGAAGGATTGACGGGTACTTACCGACACACTTGCCGTCGTTGCAGCCAACATTCCATGCGCCAGGGATAGTCGTGCAATCCTGGCCGGCGCCAGTCGACGCACAACCACCACAGGACTGGAGCTCAGTGCGAACATCGAGGCACTCCCAATCGTCGGTCAGACCCATGAGGCCAGCGATAGGGCAGGCTTCCAAGCCACTAGGGCAGAGCGAGATGTTGCGAGCCTTGTGGCCGCGCCTATAGTTGCCGTTGCCGCGATGCCCAGGGTAACCGACCTGGCCGGGCTTGCTAGAGGGTGCGGGGACGGAGGGACGGGACGAGGTAGGAGGACGACAGCAGCCACCGTCCCAGCCCCAACCGCCGCCGCATTGCGGAGGAGGAGGGTTCGGGCGACAAGGGATGCAAGTCTTCTTGCCATCGTGCCAGTTCCAGTTGGACGGGCAATCCGTACCACTAGGGGGTTTGGGGGGATTCGGGAAACCTCCGACAGGGATACAGATTTCCTTGTCGCCCCACCAGAACTCGGTGCCCTTGCATTTACCGGTAGGAGTGGGCGGGGAGCGGGACGTAGTGGTGGGAGGGGGAGTGTTCTGCTCACAACAGTTGCGGCCCTTGTTCCATCCCCAGCCCGATCCGCAAGTCGGGGTAGAAGTGGGGGGCTCTTGGGGGCCCAGCCCGATCCGCAAGTCGGAGTAGAAGTAGGGGGCTCTTGGGGTAGACAACAGTCGTTGTCGTTGTTCCACAACCAACGGTTCGGGCAGTCCTTCCCCTTCGGGGGCTTGGGAGGGTTTGGGAAACCGCCGCGAGGGATGCACATGGACTTATCGCCCCAACTACGCAAATAGGCAGGATCGTGAGACACATTCAAGACTACGAACGGAGGAGGAAACTCACTAGAACTCCGTTCCCTTACAATCAGATGGGTTGTGGTTGAAGGTAGCAAACGCGACCGGGAGCGCCGCGGCAAGGACCAGAAGGCGGCCAAAGAGCGTCATTTTGAAGGATCGTGGGGGCTCCCTCGTCGGAAGGCGGGGAGCGAAGGAGAAGGAGGATGTGAGGAGGAGAGGAGGAGTAAAACACGAACAAACTACTTAGTGTGAACAAGGACGGCCGACAGGGTCTTATATACTGCCTGATCGAATATGTGCGTGCCTCGGAAGACAGGACCTTCGCTGTTCACACACACTCAACGCGAAACTCATATCACTTATCCGGCCATCAGGATCCCGTCGCAACATTCACCATGGTTGCATCCCGTTAATGCGCTGGATCTGTCAAAAGGACACTGCTTGCTTCGCGAAGCTAGGCTTCCGTGTCCCCTGCAGCTGCTAGAGTAAGAGGTAACTTGGTCACCCGCGTGGCCTTATGTGAATCTCGAGAAAGAGGACCAGAGTCACGGGTAAGAGGAACATACTCGATCCGGACTAGTGGAGTAGAGCTTGTGCATGATGCGGGTCCAATGGTACCGCCAGGCGGTTGGGGCTGTTGGGGGCGGGATGTTCCAAAGAACGTAGATGTAAGCGCCTGTCGAGATCCCAATCAACTTTGCGCTGGATTTCCGCAATGATCTCGCCAGAAGTCAGAATGGCTATCTTACTAGGTATTTGTGAACATTGGTCTGAACAAGCCGTAGTGTGGAGCTATCATCGCGGGGGAATTGGAATCGTACCCGCGGAGAGACCGCAGTGTTGCTTGGACTTGATGTCGAGGTCACGCCATCAAATGAGGGTAATGCAATATGTGGGAGTCGTGACAGCTGGAACAAACAACCATCTGGTGACAGTGATAAGTAAGGGTCGTCGGGAGCGCTCGGACAACGAGACGGGTTGCGATGGAAAGTATACAGTACATATAACTTGTTGTAACGTAGCATGCCATTCAATATTCAATCCCGATTCGCGTGCTTCTAGATCTTCGCTTCCTTCAAATCAATCTCGTGGCTCGGCTAGCACACCCTTATCTCTCCCGTCCTCCGACCTCCTGCCACCGACGCTCAGAATTGAACGTCAATAATATTGATGGAAATCGCATCGTCAACATTTCTTCAGATTCTGCCAAAGCCACAGCCACAGCAAGTGGTTCTCAACTTCTCCCAACCGAGAACGGTCGGCGGTCTCGGCGTTCGGAAACCGGCCTTTGTCATACAGACTTCGTGAGGCCAAAGGGCCAAACGCTCTCATCGTGTCTTCTCGCATGTATTGTACATTCTCTTATTCGAGATTCAGACATTCAATCGAGCTTGACAACGACATTGCAACGGAAGGGACAAAGACAATGTCACGGAAGATGGTGAGGTTAAAAATATCTGATGACAGCTGCCAGGTATCAGTCCGTACCATCTCCGCCGCTGTCCCCTGAAACCATTAGTCTCGTCCAACGCGCATCCTGCAAGAACGTGATACACGTACATCAAGCTTCTAGAGCATGGGCCTTCTGTAGTGCGCGAGAGGAGAAGAATCGGACATCAGCATCCTGGTCGTTCTTGAGCGCCTCCAGGACAGGCGCGATCTTTTGCTGAACCAGCTGCAACCCCTCCGCAGTGTCACCGACGGAGGTGGAAATGATCTCAAGGGCCTTTGCAACATTGAACCGAATGTTCGGGATGGGATCACTGGCGAGCTGGAGCAGCATGTCGAGCACCCCATCACGAACAACCTCGAGCGTGACAGACGGTGCGATCGTCTGAGTTAATCAACAGTCAATGCTGACAGCACGGAATCATAGATGTGCGACACGTCTGAAGGCACTCACCATGATTGCTTGCACAGTAGTCATCCGATAGAGATAGTTCGGATGCTGGCCCATCCCTACAACTTTCGGAATAATCTGCTCTTTCGACCAATCGACTCCAAACACCTCCGTCAGCTTCTTCAGGTTGACTGCCGCCGCCTCGCGGATGCTATAGACATTGTCACCCAACCACGACATGCACAGGTTGCCGAGGGACTCGTCGAAGAACGGCTTGCCGAGTTGAGTCGCAAGGAGGGGAATGTACTCAATAATAGCCTGTCGGACGCGCCAGGACTTGTCTTCCGCGAGCTCCACAATCGCCGGGAGAAGGCTCTCAGACAGATGCTCAATTCCGATCACTGCGAAGTGATGATGAGCTGAATCCATCTGCACGGAAGGAACTAGCAACATAACAGCATACCAGAGTTCACGAGCTCGAGCTTGCTGATGATGTTCAAGCGCACTTCCGGGAATTCATCCTTGAGGAGGTGCAGGAACAGGGGCAGGAGGTGTTCAATGGTTGCGTCCTTCCCTAGTAGAGGTGCGAGGCCGCTGATCTGGTTAGCAAGGGCAGCACGAACGTGTTGCGAGACATCCTGGCATAGATCGCGCACACATGGTACTACCCGCGCGAGGACAACTTCCTTCTCAAGGAGCTTCGAGAAGCCTGGATTACAGTCAGGAAACAAGATATGATAGCAGGTCCATCCTGGGAACACATACCTGGGACCTGACCAGCAGCCGCAGTTCGTACTTCAGCCTCGTTGTCCTTTAGAAGCTGGACAAAGTGGCCAGCGAGCTCTTCGCGCACAAGCTCCTGGCCTACGACCTCGGCAAGCTGTCAAATACGTGGTTCAGCATCACTGGGCACTGTAGTTCGTCGAAAGACGCTAGCGGCGTACCTCATTGAAATGGCTTGCTGCCATGTAGCGAACCCTCCAGCTCTTGTCGGTCATCGTCTGCCTGATCTGCTTCAGGAGCTGCTCCTTCACCTCCGCTGGCGATAGTTGTTGCGCGATCGCAATCAAGTCCTCCACAGTGAGGAGTCGTACAGAGTCTTGGTCGTCTGCCTGAAGCTTCCTGTACACCACCAACCCGTCAGAGAGGACGTGCATCTTCGGGAACTTCTTCACGAGGGGCTACGCATATATCGGCACCAATCAGGATTCCAGCACATACAGAACGCGAGAAGTGTGGGTGCACACTGACCGCAAGCCATTTGGCCGCTGCTCGGCGGACCATGGGCGTATCATCCGTTGCGAGCGCGGCGAATGCTCGGCGGAGGTCATCCTGGATGGATGTTGCGACTTTGTCATACACGGAGCCGTAAAGTGCACACGACGATGTGCGAGACGTGAACCACTCTCCACGGGACAATCGTTGTAGGAGGGGAATGTAGTATTGTTCGACTTGGGTTTGGCTCAGAACGGCCGATATTTTGGTAATCGACTCGGCCGCCTATAGTAATAAGCGTAAGTTCGATGAAAAGCCAAGGATGCGAGTGCGGAGTCACAGCGGCAGCAGAACGTCAATAGCATGGAAGGTATCAGAAACATACCTTCTCCCGCACGAGTGTCTCCTCCACAGCAGACAGGTTCTCCAACGGCCCCAGCAGCACATGCGCATACTCAGGACCTCCGATATACTCCTCAAAGTTCCGCCCCAACTCCTCCGCCAACGCGAGGAGAACCTCATCTTCGTCATCGACTGAGTCTTGTAGGAAAGGTATCAGTTCATCGCGCGCGCGCTCCGGCCCCAATGCGAGCGCAATCGTCGATATGCGATGAATGGCGTTGAGTCTCAACTGCACATCCTCTGACCTCAGCTCATCCATAAGAATGGCAATCGGTGCAATCTAGAGCGAACACATGAATCTCCTCATGAGCTGACAGGTCAACGAAGAGTAGACATGACTAACATCATCTAAGGAGGGGTCCATGATGTGGCTAGTGGTCCACTTGCGGCAACGGTGGCGTGAACTGGTTATGTAGTCGCGAGATCAAGTCCAATTGCTGCAGTTAAGCGGAGAGACTAGGCGAGGGAGAAAGGGCTGACGAAGGTCGAGTATGAACAAGTATGAATGGATGGATGAAATCTCTCGTTGATGACCTTGTTTGGCCGTTATCGAGGTAAGCGGCTTGTAGTCACGGGCGCTAAAAGGGCCACTCCAACCACGAGCACACGGCTTGACCAGTGGTTGATACAACACATGCTGCACATCGATGTGTCGAAAATATATGTATTCATTGTACGAACTTGTGCTAAGCTACAAACAATCCATCAATCTGTTTCACAAGGAAACAGCTAACAGATTGCGCCGCGAAGGCGAGAGATTCCAAAAATTGTGCGGACGTCGCCAACCAAGGTCGAAGCCTTGCCGACTTATCGTCGACGCCGCTACCAGATCATCACATGAGTGATACTCCGGTTTTTGTCAAGGTCAGACGCGACATCTCTGGAGGCAGGCAGGGCACGCCAGAAGCTGCATGATGCATTCAGATCGTATGAAACGAGAAGACAATCCCTACAGCACTCACCAGAACGCGCGAACTGAACCTTGACACCACGAGGAAGAACAGGAAGGGGAACGGATCCACAGCCTTCCAATCAAACAGCCCTGGAGGCTGGAAGTCATCGCGGGCCAGGCCCGGCGAACACGCTGGACCACTGTCCAGGAACGAGGAGAGCACGGAGCTCTGAGGAGGAGCCGAAGCTCGACAGACAAGGCTATCAGGCCAGTACCCTGAGCACGAGAAGGCTGAAGCCCATGTGGAGCGTAACGCTCTTTTGCCCGAGAGCAATGTCGTCCGTTCCTAACGGTGACTTGCGCGAAATAATACCGCGTACCCGTCCAAGGACTTGCTGGGAATGATGCTTCGGGCAACCGCAGGGGGTGCCAAGACGGCGAAAGATCACTGTCAATCCTCGTGCGTCCCGTGTCGAAGCGCGCCAGCAAGTTGTCCTGATTGTCCATTGGGCTTCCTAAGCCATCGACCCGAGGCACACCATGAGAGGCACGCAAAGTCTCCGATAGACGCATAAAACGCCTCGTAAGACTACATGGGGCTGGCAAAGTAGGCGACAGAGATCGTGATCGTATTCGATCGTTCGCTAATTGTGAACCACAGCGCTTGGTCTGTCTAAGTCTAGCATGAAGCAGACATCGTACGACATCAACTTGTAGCTCGTATACACGTTCCAAGTGCCGTCCTCGACTTTAGTTCGATGGTTAAGAAACAGTATGCAGTTGATTCCATTTGCCTATCTGCGTGACGTATGTCTCGCGACCCCCTGTGACGGGAATCGAGGACGCCGATAGCAGTCCGCGGCGGATTGCCTCGTGCACCCGGCTCGGGACGGTCGTGTGCGCGGTCTGTTTGCATGCATGGCAGCGATGCGTGCGACTATCGTGCAAAGTCGAGGCCTGAAGCCCAATGACTCGAGTGTGAAACGTGGCCGAAGCTCGGTGGTGTAAACGAGACGGACGACCTCGAGAATCAAGAAAAGGGATGCCGCCGGAGGAACCAGAACATCAAGAGCCAACACTCCTGCCCAAGGACCGAGGAAGAAGTGGAAGAATTGTACCCATTGCAGAGACCAACAAGGCTGAGAATTAAGGGGGGGAGGATGGGGGACATGAGAGGCGAAGTAATAGGCGCGACATAAGGAAGGTCTACCTATATAACTTGTCTGGAGTTTAGGGCCGGCAGCGGCAGATTGCGAAGGTCCGAGTCACAGGACTACGTCAAATGAGCAACGCAATGCTACTGTCACAATGACGTTGCTTGTATCAATATTGTATATAGCATACCTAGGAGCGCATGCATACACTAATACTTAAGGATAGTAGTACTTGTAGAACTTGTTCAGCAGCTTCTGTAACTCAACTATTATCAGAAAGCGAAAGCTTCATCGAGTCCAGCTATGCCCGTTGACCAGCAACCTGATCGCGTTATCCTCCGTCACCCCAAGGTAGACTAGTCGATAGTCCCAGCTGGTAACGATCCAGACTAACCCAGACCGACCAGGGATCCTCCACAGAGATTCTGTTATACGGTGCTACTGTCATCTCTTGGAAGGCTCCTGGGTCATCCGATTCCCGATGCTCCGAACGCCTGTTCGTATCTTCGAAAGCCGCATTGGATGGTAGCAAACCCGTTCGAGGCGGAATTCCAGTGGTCTTCCCGTGCTTTGGAACACCTACCCATCCCACACATGCTAAGTTGCCGCAGCATGGATTTGCCCGGAACAACGTCTGGAAGTTTGACAGTATTGTGATGGACAATGAGGCGGGGGTGTCTGTGAAGCTTAGTGAGTCTGTGTGTGCTGAGTCGCTCACGCATTCTATCTCACTCAAAGACGATACTGATTGGATATAGGTTTGGAGCCCAACGCGGCAATCAAGGAACAATTTGACCATCCCTTCCGCCTTGACTTCGTTGTTACTCTCGCAGAGCACCAGTTAAGTACCGATCTGCACGTCGAGAACACTGCACTCTCGACGACGCCTCCAATCGAGTTCCAGGCGCTGTTCCACAACTATATCCGCGCTCCCGCGAGTGACGTCCGTGTCTCGCCTTTGGCTGGTCTCACATACTACGACAAGACCGAGGCAACAGAAGAGGCTCGCGCCAAGCCGAAGGTGGAAAGCCGTCAGGACGTCGACGTGACTAAATTCACAGATTCGGTTTACGAGAATGGGCTTGGACGTTATGACGTTATGTGGCCCTCCGGACACATCGAGATCAGGACCCAACAACTCAAGGATGTCGTCGTCTGGAACCCTCAAGATGAGGCTGGATCCAAGATCGGAGACATGGAAGCTGGCGGGTGGTATGTGCCCCAAGGTTTCTTCTGCAGGTCGTGACTCACGGGCAGCATTAATTGCTCAGGGAGAAATACGTCTGTGTAGAACCAGGCTACGTCCGTGGCTTCGTGAAGCTGGAGGGGGGGCAGACTTGGGTGGGCCAGCAGGCGTTGACAGTTGAGGACCGAGCGTCCTCAAACTCAAGAGAAAGTGCCGGGCACGAAATCGATAAACCGATGTATTTGTAGTTGTCAGGACTCTCAAAATTATAAAAGGCCCCGCGGTCTATGTCATCAGATTGTAGACAGTCATGGAGCTATAAGATGACTCAGGCATGCACAGAATTCGACATGGGCTCACTAGCAGAGATTATTATGGTATTATTATCTTGTCCTCACTAGCAGAGCATAGCTAGTAGAGTACGAGACTGACCGACGAGAATTGTGCACGTGCTAGATGTGTCGGAACGCGCTGCGTGTCCGAGTCGCGGCGTCGGAGGACACAGGTTGGTGTATCCGCTTGGCTCTTGCGTCCATTGACTGTACATTATTGTCTGGTTCCTGTAAACTATCTTCTTGGTGACTTATGCCTTCTTGATATGTCCTCTCAGCCCCCATCTCTCCGTGTCCGAATCAACCAGATCGACTACACTGTAGTCCCACCAGGACCATTGGACAACTCACCCTTGCACCGTGTCCCTGTCATCCGAATATATGGCAACTCCTCCATTGGTTTGAAGACATGTCTGCACATACATCAAGTATACCCCTACTTCTTCGTGGAGTACCTGGGAAACATGAATCCAGACATTGGTGCGCGAACATATCTTTGAACCATAACATCCGCTTGACGCGTCGCTAGTGAACCACTACGTCGCCAAACTCAAACACTCGCTCAACCACGCCATCGCGATATCCATGAAGCGAAACCCTCTTTCCCCGATGTCCAAATTCATCCGCGCCATCGTGCTTGTGAAGGGAGTGCACTTCTATGGCTTCCACGCGAACTACGCTCCCTTCCTGAAAGTCCACATCGCCGACCCAGCGTTCGTCAACCGTGCAGTAACCATCATGCAGTCCGGCACGGTAATGAGAACGCGTTTCCGTGTTTATGAAAGCCATCTCTCCTATCTGTTGCAATTCCTCTCCGATTTCGGCCTGTATGGCTGCGGCTGGATCGACCTTGCAGAAGTCTGGCAACGCGGGCGCAACGATCTCGCGGACGGAGAAGGCACAGAGCTAGAGCAAACCTTGTTGAGCTTCAAAGACTCACCTTACTTGGGCCAAACCCGCATGCCGCTCGAAGTCGACGCGGGTGCGCACCAAATTCTGAACCGGCACAAGCTCGTGGCGAGGAGCATGCACCACAAGCTCACCATTCCTGCCCCACCGATGCCACCCGAGCCATTAGTGCTGAGTGTGCGAGAACTCTGGGAAGACGAACGTGAGCGGCGGTTAGCAAAGGGCCTGTCGCCCTCTCCTGTGATTCCGAAAGATCCCAGTGCAGGCTCGCGCGAGCCTGGCGGTAGTTGGGTTGCTGAGGCTCGCTGGTGGGAGGCGATACGGAAGCGCATCGAGCGCGAGCGCGGCCGAGAGGTGATCCCGCCACGGATGGCCTGGGAGAAGTGGATCATGACTACCTTTCAAAGTATTGAGGCGTTGTGGGAGGACGAGTACAAGACATGGAAGCCAAACGCCGACGGAGCCGACGTTAGTGGCGGTTACGGCAGCAGAGGCGGAGATGAAGGTATTCCAGAAGCCTCAGAGGACGTCAACCCATACCGGGCTTCACAAGGCCTGGCGTCTGTTGAAGTTGCGAGTGCACATGAAGGACAAGGGGGCAATGAGATCGATGTAGATGAGAGCATGCTCTCCAGCCAGGCCATGACCCAGTTGATGGAGAGCGAAGAGGTCGAGTGGCAGAAAGAGGTGGAAGATCACTTCGATGCTGAGATTGAGGAGCAGTACTTAGAAGAAGAGGAAGAGAACGTGGAAGATGGTCCTCCTCCAGACCTTCAAACAGAAGACAAAGACATCGAGGCGAGGTACGGTTGTGACTGTTCGTTTCGCTGCCACCCCCAGTTACTCATGGTTATGTCGGGGCAGATCAAGTGATCCCTTCGATACGACATCTCGCGCTGGTACACCATCTCCCTCCTCAGCTTCTAATCCGTTCAAAGCAGCGTGGTCCAAAATTGCGAGGCCAGTGTTATTGGCAAACGTCAGCACATAGATGCTGATGGTGATATAGGTCGCAATCACGACAGCGGTCAGTCTCAGTCACCTCCAACGGTCCGAAGACTCCCACAAAGTGAGTGACAACCCATACTGTCTCTGCGTCAACTCAACGTTTTTAAGGGTAATCGAGCTTCCTCGTACGTGCGCGCCGCCTCGACCTGACAATGGTGGTCATAGTCCTGCCTTCGTACACCTGGTTGGAGGACGCCAACCACGTTAAGTGTCCCTCGATCTCCAACGAAACCGCGGGCTAAACGTGCATCAAGCCCGGAGACAGTCAAGGAAGCGACGGGTCCGTGCTTGAAACAAGGGTTGCAGGCCTCTCGCTCAATATTCCGACCTCTACCACCCTCCAATGTCATGGATGGTCATGCGATACCCGACCACGCAATATCCACTGAGACACAAGAGCTTCAGCAGGAAGTTCCAACCTCTGTCGACGCAGACGCTAGGCCCGTGAAGAGACGAAAGCTTAGCCCGCCTCCGCAGCCCACAGCAGGGTCGTCACCCTCCAGTTTGCCGAGCTCGGCATCGTGCGATGTCTCTCAATCCCACAGCTTCCCACCAGCAACTCCGATTCTGCACACCAGCAAAAATGCATATGTCTATCGCCTTCAACCTCCGACGGCAGCTGAGCTCGTCGGCAGCACATACCAATATGGGATACCAAGCAAAATATATCGCGACCCTTATTATTCAAAGGAGAGCGACGCGCCCGAGCGACCACGAGAATACGCTGGTCTTGTCTTTCATCTCAAAGGCGGTGAGGGCGTCGACAATCTGGAAGAGTGGAAGAGCAACGACGGCGCGCCGTCGGTCAAGAGAACTTCTCCTCAGCAACTGGACCGGACTGGGGTGGGTGGATGGGAGTACGCCAGCACGCCGCCGAGCGTCAAACAGGTGCGGAAGTGGCTCAAAGAGCAGAAGGGTCGGCAGGACGTGCGTCCTGATCGTATCCGGGACTCATCTCAGGTGTGCTCTATGCTGGGACCCGACGTGATGCATCACTACTCACAGCCTACATACAGATTGAAGGACCCACCCAGCTGAACCCCTATGGCCTCGGGAGCACTCTTGCACCGCGTTCCGACAAAGTACGGCATGAGAAGCAGAACATGACTGTTCTGGCGCTTGAAGTTTTCGGTAAGTGCACTGCGGGACACTAGTTCTCGAACAATGATCACTGATCCAACTTGGTCACCCACCCACAGCGCCATCAAAGGGCGACCATGTCCCCGACCCCGGAGACGACGCAGTCGCTGCCGTGTTCTATTCCTTCCAGAGCTCCGACCGGGACGCTGCAGATATGTTCACTTGCGACACCGGCATGATTGTTGTTGACAGCGATCAACTCAATCCACGGAGACTGCGCGGCATCAGGGCAGAGTTCGTCAACAGTGAACTGGACCTTCTCAACAGGCTCACCGACGTGATTGTCGATCTGGACCCAGACATTCTCTCCGGGTGGGAGGTGCAGGCGGCGTCTTGGGGTTACATTGCCGCGCGGGGCCGAACATATGGTGCGTCGTTGAATCTTTACGTTTACACTAGTCTCTAGTATCTGATCCGCCGGACAGGGTTGGACATCGGTGAGCAACTTTCCCGTGCCCCAGGGAGGAACGTTGGTGGCGGATACGACCAGTGGGGAATGAAGACGACATCGACCTTCAAGGTCATCGGGCGTCACGTTTTGAACCTATGGCGGATCATGCGCTCGGAGCACAACTTTAACATCTATACGTTCGAGAATGTCGTCTTTCAGATCCTGCATCGACGGTGCGTTTCATCCACACATCCGTCTCTAACGGCTCTCAAGTTTCCAATAGCACGCCATGGTACAGCCCGCGTACATTGACACAATGGTACAACAGTCCTGTTCCCGAACATGGGGGTCGCGTCCTCCGTTATTTTTCCGGACGAGCGTCCATGGTGTTAGAGCTACTGGACGTGGCTGAGGTTGTCACGAAGACCGCGTATGTAGACAGTCTGCCAACGCAAGCTCGTGGGCGTTGCTAACAGGTCCTACAGCGAGTTCGCGCGCGTATTCGGAGTGGACTTCTTCTCCGTGTTGAGCCGCGGATCCCAGTTCAAAGTAGAATCGTTCATGTTTCGAATCGCCAAGCCCGAGAGCTTTGTACTCCTATCACCCAGCAAGCAAGACGTGCGTCGCTCTCTCTCTGCTGTCGTGACCACCTCCACTCACCCATTTTGTCGTCGTCGTCTCCACAGGTCGGCAAGCAGAACGCTGCGGAATGCATGCCGCTTATCATGGAACCGCTCTCCGCATTCTACAGCAGCCCACTTGTAGTCCTAGACTTTCAATCACTGTATCCATCCATCATGATCGCCTATAATTACTGCTATTCTACATGTCTCGGACGCATCACCGACTTCAAGGGCACATACAAGTTTGGAGCCACCGACATCCGCCAGCCAGCCGGCCTCCTGGATACCCTACAAGACCACATCAACGGTGAGTTTGTGTCTGATAGATGGGAGGTTCGATCCGTTGACGACGCCGTGCGCCTACAGTCGCACCCAACGGAATCATGTACGTCAAGGAGACGGTGCGGAAGGGGCTGCTGGGGCGCATGTTGACCGAGCTGCTCGACACGAGAGTCATGGTCAAGCAGGCGATGAAGGGCGCTAAGGACGACAAGGTTCACAAACTCACCATCGGATGTCCCGCCGCAAGTACTGATCAATCGCGCACAGGGGCTTCGGCGGATTCTCGACGCGCGACAGCTAGGATTGAAGTATATCGCCAATGTCACATATGGGTACACGAGTGCAACGTTCTCTGGCCGCATGCCGGCCGTCGAGATCGCAGATAGCATCGTGCAAAGCGGGAGAGAGACATTGGAGAAGGTCGTCCTTTCACCGTCCACTTGCGTACGCAGCTCACATACGGTATGCCTCAGGCTATCCGGGTCATCAACGGGACGAAGAAGTGGGGCGCGAAGGTTGTGTACGGCGACACCGACTCGCTGTTCATCTATCTGCCCGGGAAGACGAAGGACCAAGCTTTCCGCATCGGGCAAGACATGGCAGACACGATCACGCAGATGAACCCTGCGCCGGTGAAGCTGAAGTTCGAGAAGGTAGGCCAGCTTCCATCGCGTTCGCGTGCACCATTCAAACATGCGGGCAGGTCTACCTCCCGTGCGTCCTGATGGCGAAGAAGCGCTATGTCGGGTTCAAGTTCGAGAATCCTGACGACGAAGAGCCCACGTTCGACGCGAAAGGCATTGAGACCGTTCGGCGCGATGGTATCCCTGCCCAGCAGAAGATGACGGAGACTTGTCTGAAGTAACGTTTGACTTGCTTGTATCTGTTGGGCTCAAATTAAGTCTCGGGTTAGAATTTTGTTCCGGACTCAAGACCTGAGCGAAGTCAAGGACTACTGTTGCCGCACATGGGGCAGGATCTTGGAGAACAAAGTCTCCATACAAGACTTCATCTTCGCCAAAGAAGTCAAGATGGGGACTTACAGGCGAGTGTGCTCACCACACCACGGTTACGTGCTAACGTGCCACACTAACCGCATGTTTGTTGCAGCGACAAGGTCCCGCCTCCTCCCGGTGTTACTGTCGCGGCACGACGGATGTTAGAAGACCCGAACGACGAACCTCAGTATGGGGAACGGATTCCATATGTGATCGTTCGAGGAGATCCTGGAGCCCGACTGGTGGACCGAGCGACAGCCCCGCATGAGCTGTTCAGAGACAGGTACCGCACTCGGAATCGTGTTATGAGCAGCTGATGTATGACGAATGATCACAGCCACAAACGGCTGGATGCGACATACTACATCTCGCGCGTGCTGATCCCGCCCTTGGAACGGATATTCAACTTGGTCGGGGCTGATGTGCGCAGCTGGTTCGACGATATGCCGAAGAGCTTGCGCGCCGACCAGCCTGATGTCACCCTCTCCCCGCGGAAGAACAAGAAGAGGGTGATGGTGGCAAACGCGTTCAAGATCGACGACCACTTCACGAGTTCTCGGTGTCTGATATGTGGTCTGCTGACCCCTGAAGGTATACAACTCTTGACCGTCACTGCTGGTGGTGCCGCGTACTCACCAGACGTTGCTAATCACAGTGTTGTGCGAGGTCTGTCGCACTGACTACTCGTCGACGATGAGCGAGTTGTTGTCTCGGATGCAAAAGACCGAGGCCCAATTGAGGGATGTCCACCTTGTCTGCAGGACGTGCTGCCGGACGGCTCCTGCGGAACCTGTTGAATGTGAATCTCTGGATTGTCCATGGTTGTATGAGCGGAAGAAGATGGAGAGTAAGGCAGAGGCACTGACGACCATCCACGACCTACTACACGAGATGGAAGCAGAGTGGTCTGCAGATAGAGGTTATGACCTGAGCGATGAATCGTCAAACCAGAGTATATCTACTGTAGCATAGCTGTTGATGTTAACTCATAGAGTCTTCACATGGGAATCACTTGAGTGAATTTGCATACTTTGGGATAGTACTATCAGTATTGTACTTGTGTGGCTACTTATATGTGGGCGCCACAAAGTCCGGACCGGCTCCGACCGGGACCGCCGTCGTTGAAGCAATGAGTGCACGAGCCGCCGCAGTGAACAAAGTTGACTCCGAGAGGCTCCCGTCTACTAGTACTCTTCCAACGCTCTCGAGCTCGCGTCCCTGCACGACCAGCGCACATTGATGGCGGACTTTGTTCAAGCTCTCGACCCATCCAAGCTCGTCCTCGCCGGGACTGTACGTCTCCAGACACTTCTCACTACTCACTACGCCAATTCGCCCACTCACTCTCATCCCGCAGGTGCTGTCCTTCGGGACAAGCGCGTTCACCGCGCCCGTCTACAACCTCCCCATCTTCCTCTTCGGCCTCCTCGCCCAAGAGAGCCCCGATGCGCTCCAGTCGTTGAAAGCGGTAAGCAAGTACTCCCTTCCCCCTCCCCCCGCGACTCGGAAGCTAACCCACTCGTCTCGCACGTACCGTACACACCTTCCGCCGCCGCAGTTCACAGGCCTGCTCGCAGCCTCGATGCTCTACGACATCATTTGGATGGCGAACCACTCCCAGAACTGGTTCATCCGCCTCCTGACCATCATCCTCTTCATCCTCAAGGTGCGTGCCGCCCCTTTTCTCCCCTTTTCCTCCCTCCCTCCCCCCCCCCCCCCCCCCCCCCCCC